>JASDQU010504616.1:55695-68559 GCA_032191745.1 Picea mariana | reverse complement strand
ACCCTAGCTACAGTGCTTTTGGAAACTATTCCTACTAGTAACCCTAGTAGCAGTTCCTCAACAAGCTCAATATCTAGTGGCTATGTTTCCTTCCAGCGTTTTAGGTTGACTAAAGGGGTGTGAGCCCATAACCTGTTAGAATATAGAAGATGGTGTGCTTGTTTTACCATTGATGATACCGTCGTCACCCAACCATAGGCCGAAGCCTCCCTCCGAGCACCTTAACCTTGACTGAGAATTCCTCTAGAAGCAAAACCTAGGCTAGATAGCCAAACAAGGGGTAGCGCACCTTTCCCCAAGGATAGCGCATCACAAAAATCCGATTAGATAGTCCAAACCCTCTCCAATAGATAGTTCAAGCCAACACTGAAACTAACTACTGTTGCAGCTACACCTGCAGTCCTCCTCCACACGTGCGCACCAAACTGGAGCTGCGGTGCGCACCAAACTGGTAACTGCAATTCTAAGATGTCACAAATGAGAACTGGTGCCCTCTATTTATAGTGGTTCTATCGGTTTTGTTGGGGCCGACTTCTCCTTCTGGATAAGTGTCTTTTCAGTATATTATTACTATTTTTGGCCGACTTCTTCTCTTGGAGGCTAATAACCTAATATAAATTATCTTCTTGAGCTGACAAGGTTTCTAGGGTTATTAGCCAACTCATTAGGGTTTCTCTTGCTTCCCAGAGTCTTCTATTCTTGTCAGGTTCACACGTGGAGGTAAATACCTCTCGCAACTACCATAATATTAACACAAATTTGGTCACATCCACACGTGGAAGGTGTAGGTCGCGTTGAAAGTGATGGGGCTGAAAATTCTAAGAATTAGAGGAAGTTTATTCTTCAGAGTGAAAATGTGGGTCAGAGGAGGGAAGATCTGCAAGGATATTCAGCTTGGCACAGATCATTGTAGTGAAGGATGCAAGCTGGGTAGCGAAGGATTCAATTTGGGTAGCAAGGTTCTGTTTGATGGTTTCCATTCTGGCATTGATGGAGGATTGCATGTTTTTATTGAGGGTGGAAAAATTGGCACTGAGTTGCCTCACTTCTTGATGGGTCTCTGTGAAATTAGAGTGCAAGGAATTGAAGCGATCTTCCAATTCTTGGCTACGGGTGTGGGCCATGATGAAGAGGGAAAATGAAAAGCGATGGGTGGGACCACATAGAAAATGGGTTATGGGTGAAGTGTATGACGACAATCAGGGTGATGAGGGAAATCCAATGGGGTAAGGCCCAAATAAGGATGTTGGAAGGGGGTCAGGTCCACCAGAAAAAAATGATTGCTAAAAAATGATAGGTATGACTGCGATAAGGGCGAAGAGAGGAATCCAACTAGATAGTGCTCAAATAATGGTGCCAATCTCAAGAGTACTCTGATTTGAAGAATATTACAGTTTTGAAATGCCCAAATTCTTAACAACAAGAAATGTGTAGTAATTCTGCAACTCGAATGCAGGAGGCACAGTTGAGTGACAATAGATATTGTCTGTTTTGTTTTTGTTTCCATCCCAAGGGTTAGGGTATGTAGGGTGTCTACAGACAAGGGTTTTCCCTATGTTATAGCTCTTTGATATACGTGTGGGGTAAAACAGTAGTACTCGGCCCAATATCTCAGGGAACCAACAAAGGAGGCTAGATCGTGCCCTTAGTTGTACTACCCGACTACCTAGGTACTAGAGACTATCTTCTCACATGTTGTTCTCGGTGCCACTATAGCATTCATGCGGTCAATTGGTTTATATATGGAGGGCTTAAGGAGAGCTAGGCTGATCCTTATACAGGTGTTCTCTGATGCACTACCACTCGAAGGGGTACCAACATGGGTTACAAGGGTGCCCAACAAATGTGCGCTTGCGTACCACTTGTATTTCTTGTGTGTATGACTCCTCGACCGTGAATTTATGCATGTAATGACATATCTCTGTAGCTTTAAGACGCAGAAATATGTCTCTACCCTGAAAAAAATTAACCCACAAATTTTTGCCAAGGAAAGTGTTATGCTACCACTTGTAGTATTCCAAATATAAAATAGTATGCAGAACAGAAATATTTTAGCTAGAAATGGCAGAACAACAATGATATAACCAGAACAATAATAGAATAATACCAGAATAACACAAGAAAGAACACCTTGATGAATGATAGCTATGTTCACTTGCCTCTTCGAGGGGAAAACCTCCAGTAGAGCAGAGCTCTATTACAATAATATCCAAGATAAAACTTCGCATACCCTCTACTCCTATTTATACTTAATATGTCTATCCAAAAGAACAATCTAGAGGAAGATCCATCTAGAAGCGGAAGCTTATATTAGGTCTTCTTACATTTGACTTATTCTTCCTTATTGCTGGGCATTATTAATATTGGCCTTTACTAAATGGAAATATATTATTCTACCTACGTGAGGGGTTAGGGAGATTAGGTCCCTAATAGAACCATGTCATGTGTTGAAAAAAATATAAGAGTGCTCCTCACTCAACCAAGAAACCAATATATACCATATCCAAATACCAAACTAACCATACCAAGTATGCCTCAAGCATACACCATATGATTCAGGAGCATCACTCCACCTCATCAAGCATAAACAAGCTAGCGCATTGGTGCACTTGGAGGAACAAGTTCTAAGCGAAGAGAGGCGCCAGCCCTCTCATTTTGAACCAAAATTTAAATGTTTTTATGTAATTACATGAAATTAAATGTTTGAGGGCTCGGGGAAAGTCGAGCCATGTGCCTTTGTATAGGTTGTGTGTGAATTCTCCTTTAATGGTTGATAGATAGATAGGCTTAGTTATGGTTCGAACTAGATGTCCATTGAATGTAATTGAATGAAATTCAATGTGAGTAGGTAGATTGAGGGAAGGCTCGAGGACCCCCTCTTTTGAAAAAATATATTGCATTGAAAATTCATTAGTTAGTCAGTAGTTGAGAGAGAATTAGAGAGATCAAGAGAGGAAAGGAGAGAAAGTGTTGAAGACCTTGTTGCAGTCTAGCCTTTGTAAATCTTTGTACATAAACATTCAGATATAATACAAAAGCAGTTTTTCCTACATATGAGGTTTGTGTGTTTTTAAGTGTGGTGAATGTTTATTCTCTGAATGCTTTTTGTGCTTATCTATGTATGTTGTTAGATTCATGTATGTTTCATTTGCACAGATTAGATAGACTTATTTATCTGTAGTTTCTGAGTAGTTCTGGGCTCTTAGGCTTGTGCAAGGAGTGCACACCAGAGTTAAAGAAAAAACTGTGAAGCCAGTGCAAGGAGTGCACTTGAACTCTGTTTCAAGTTTAGAGAAGAGCGTGCCAAGTGGGCACACTAGAGAAATTCATTAATCTTAGAAGGGAAAATTGTGTAAGGAGTGCACATCAAAGTTGTTGAACACTCTGAAAAAGACATACTAGAGTTATTGAATACTTTGAGGGCTCTGCAAGGAGTGCATTGAGTAGGCACAAGGAGTGTGTGAGAACTCTATTTCGAGTTCTGGGAGAATGTTTCCAAGAGGGCACACCAGAAAGTAAATCTTAGGAGGAGCAGTGCAATTTTGCACAGAGAGCGCAAGGAGTGCACAAGTGAATTTTTAGAGTTCAAGTTTCAGGAGGTGAAGTCGTGAAAGGAGTGCATAAAGCCAACACACTGCTAAAGTGTTGATCAATCTCAGGAGACAAAGTGTGACTGTCAGGAGGGCATGAGGATTTGTTGAGAGGAACAAAGGGACTGAACCCTTTAAAGTCCAAACATTTACAAGATCGGGAGAGATATCGCAAGCAGGCGCAGAGACTCTGCAAAGCGTGTAGAGGTCAAGAATCCTTTCAGGATTCAGATTGTGGAAGCAATGCAAGTGTGCATCAGGACCTAAGTCCCCTGAAGTGACAAATCTCAAGAGGAGTATTATTTTTCAAAAATTCAAGCCAGGGCCAAGTATACATCCTTGTAGGAGAAATGTTCAAAGGCTAAGCCTTTGAAATTATTAAGTTTGAAAAATCCGTCATCGGAAGGGAAAGCACAACAGTAGAGAGGAGAAGCTACAAGAGTTGTTGGATGGGCTGTTAGAATCAATTTGGCCCATTAGATCATAGCCCAGGCAGATAAAGGAGTGTGCACATAGGAGAATAGATCCTAGTCATTGGATCTAGGCGCGAGGATCGACAGTCGTTCAATCTAGGTAAGTTGCTTGGGGTATAACCCTCTACACATTTTGAACTTCGTAAGTTAGGAGGTTATTCAAGTTTGTGTTTTGGAGGATTCAGGACCCCCGGAGTCCTAAAGGGTGGAGATAATCGTAATCATTCATTTCAAAGGAAACTCTTAAGCAGATCCATGAGTCTGGAGAATCGGCACTCCGGAAGGAGGAGGTTATACAGTGCAAAAGTGGAGATCTTCTGATGCTCCGAAGAGTGGAGAAGATATGGACCATTGATTCGAGTGACGTGTGTCAGCATATCCTTTAGTCTAGAGGCATAATACTCTGGAGTGTTTATGATAGTAGAAGCATTTGGGTCAGAATTTGTTGAAGCCCAGAGCAGATCCTCAACATTTGACGGGAGGACATGTGTCAGCAGATCTAGGAGTCTGGAGGTCTTGTACTCCAAAGGAAGTGGAGCACAGGTGCTAAGGGTTGCAAGTATCCTGAAGCTCCAAAGGCCAGAGCACATTGTATACATAAATGAAAAGTACATGTGGTGTTAAATCGTAAAGTCTGGAGACTTGAAGCTCTAAAGGAACTGGGGTGAGAGTTGTTGAAGTGCGAAATTTCCCGAAGCTCCAAAAGCCGGAGTTCATCGAGGTCGTCCATCGTCGAGGACACGCATCATCAGATTAGGAGATCTAGAGGATAGACACTCTAGGAGAATAGAGCGAAAGGGATTTCGATCTCTCCGGAGTCCCAAAGTCTGGAGTTGATTTTGACTATTGATTAGAGGAAGGACACGTGGCAGTGGATCTGGAAGTCTGGAGGTACGACACTATAGAGGAAATACATTTTGAAGACTCTCAAAGGTTAGATTCTATCACAACCGTCCATTAAGGAGGACATGTGGACCGTGTATTTGGACATATTCATCGATTTGGCGATTTTGAAGATTTGTGAAAAGGTGTTGTGGAAAAATCACGGAAGCCTAGATTTGAGAAAGAGGTGTAGAGTCGTTGATCCGGTGGTGGAATAGGAACCGTCGGATCTACCTTTTTTAGTGATCGGCACTTTGTGAGTGTTATGTGTATTGGATGCAATTAGAAAATCGTCGAAGTTGAATCCCTATGGATAGTTGGATCCATTTATCTCGGTGTCTATTAACGACTGTTGATATTGCTGCCTATTGTATTTCGACAGTTCACAAATTTTGTGCATTCAAAGGAGTTTATGGGTAATAAAGGTATATCTTCGAAGCCCGAGCACTGAAATAGCATGTTGTTCTTAGCACCTGGTCATAGCTCAGGATCATATGTAGTTTCCGCCAGAGTGAAAGGGGTTAGGGTCCCGAAATTGAATTTAAAAAGCAAGGAGACTTAATATGAGTTTTTGGTTCACTATTGAACCTGCGCATGGAATAAAAGAACCTGTGTAAAGGATTTTGGGGGCTCAGCAAGGCCCGAAGAGTCGATTCAGCTCCTAATTTGAACGATTCTTAGACTAGGAGGTCACACAGAACCCAAGAGAGGGTGGGGTCTCCATCAAGTGGTATCATAGTTTGATTTTATCTACAAGTAGCAGGCAAGAGAGGAAATTTTTGGTATGATACCATCAAGTGGTATCAGAGCATGATTTTTGTCTATAGACAGCAGGAAAAGGAGAGGATGGAGAGAGAGTACTGATGCTCTATGTATGAATATTGTTTTCAAGTGTGCAGCAGTCAATAGATAGATAGGAATGTTGCAGGATAAATCTGGTGGTGGTCTCAGTTGCAGAGCAGGCAAAGTAGACAGCTAGGTGGGCTGAAGGAGAAGAACCAGTTGTGTTCTTGGAGGAAGAGGTGAAAAATGGATACTAAAGGCCATAAGAGGGGTCAAAAAAAATTACTTAAGAAGATGAGAAAAGAGAAAATAGATAAAGAGATCGAGGAGGTTAGAGCAGAGCTCGACAGGATGATGTTGAAGATGTAGTAGGAAGTGAGAGGAAGTTGGAGGTATGAATGGCCCTTGAAACGAAAGGTAAGTTGGCTTGTCTAGAAGTTGGTTGCCAAGAGGCAGGGACAAGTATTGAGGAGGTGGTTGAGGCATGATGAAAACCTTAGTGCCACAAAGGAATAAATGGTTAATGTTTATGAGCCAGAGGTTGGAAGGAACCTCAATGATGAGGAAGAGAGATTAGTTGAAGATCTCATAGACTGCCAGGAGGGCAGAAGTGACCTTTCAGATTGCCAGAAGGGAAATGAGATGAGATCAGTCAAAGATATCATAGACTTCTAGGAGGGTAGGAGTGAAACCTCGGGTTTTCAGGTGCGCAAGAAGGAGGATATGAGACTATTTGGGGGTCTCATGAACTAAGAGGAGAGTTCAGATCAACAAGGATTGTTGACAGAGGAGGAGGATCAGAGGCACATTCTGATCATTGGAGGAATAAGTATATTCTTGCCAAGCAGCCCAGTAGAGGATAATGCACATGTTGAAGGTGCAGTAGAGGAGAGACAACCAGCCAAGACTGACATGAAGGAGGAGAAGGAGCATACATTGACATATGTTGAGGAGATGAGAGAAGAAGAGTAGCATTCAGACAAGATGCTCACTCAATGGGAGGTAGAGTTGAATAATTTGGAGGATTGGTTAAGCCATCTAGGCACAGAAGAAGATTTTCAAAAGGAGATAGTCGTGAATAGTGAAGAAGAATTCCAGCAAGAAGAGCAGTTGGATGAAGCTAGACTTGTACCAGCACAAGGAGAGGAGCTCACAGAATTTAAAATATTAGAGGAGATGGCTGAGGAGAAGCTCAGTAGTACTGCTATAGAATTTGAACATATGGTGGAGTGGCAAGTCAAGGCCACATGAGATGAAAATTTCAGAGGAGATAAGACTTATCTGCTTGTTGATTTGTGCAAAGGAGTGGAAGCCCTAGAGGAAAGGGTAATGGAATAGAGATAACACATCCAACAAGTTAAGTTGGAAACTGATGAAGAATTGTTTCATCATAGTAGACTACAAAGGAGGAGCCAGAAAATAGACCATCTGGAAAGAGTGATAGAGGAGGTAAGGAGGTTAATGTTGGAGGCAGTAGAGAAGGCATCCAGCAGTAGAGAGAGGCTGATCATAGGAGAGCCTTCATCAATAGGACAACAGAAACAACAACAACATGGAAGAGAAGTAGATGGACAGCTACAAAATGAGATTTGGGATACTGAAGGATCTCACCTCAACATCAGGGGAGCCATGAGCAGGAGCTCATGATTTTGTCAGCACGGGAGTATGATGCAAGAGCATCGCTCCACCTCATCAAGCGCCAGTAAGACAACACATCAGCGCACTTGGAGCAATGAGTTCCGAGGGAAGAGAGGAACCAGCCCTCTCATTTTGAACCAAAAATTAAAAATTTTTATGTAATTAAATGAAATTAAATGTTTGAGGGCTCAGGGAAAGCCAAGTCATGTGCCTTTGTACAGGTTGCATTTTAATTCACCTTTAATTGTTGACAGGTAGATAGCCTTAGTTCTAGTTTGGCCTAGATGGCCATTGAATGTAATTGAATGAAATTCAATGTGAGTAGGTAGATGGAGGGAAGGCTCGAGGAGCCCCTCTTCTGAAAAGATCCCTTGTATTGAAAATTCATTAGTTAGTCAGTAGTTGAGAGAGAATTAGAGATATCAAGAGAGGAGAGGAGAGAAAGTGCTAAAGACTATGTTGCAGTCCAGCCTTTGTAAATATTTGTACAGAAACATTCAGATATAATACAAAAATCATTTTTCCTGCATATGAGGTTTCTATGTTTTTATGTGTGGTGAATGTTTATTCTCTAAATGCTTTCTATGATTATCTATGTATGATGTTAGATGCATGTATGCTTCATTTTGCAGGGATTAGATTGACTTCTCTATCTAAAGTTTCTTAGTAGTTCTGGGCTCTTAGGCTTGTGCAAGGAGTGCACACTGGAGTTAGAGAAAACTCTATGAATCCAATGCAAGGAGTGCACTTGAACTTTGTTTCGAGTTCAGAGAAGAGCGTGTCATGTGGGCACACTAGAGAAATTAATTAAGCTTAGAAGGGAAAATTGTGTAAGGAGTGCACATTAGAGCTACTAAACACTATGAAGAAGACATACCAGAGTTATTGAATACTCTGAGGGCTCTACAAAGAGTGCATTGAGTAGGCGCAAGGAGTGCGTGAGAACTCTATTTCGAGTTCTAGGAGAAGGTTTCCAAGAGGGCACACCAGAAAGAAAAGCTCGAGAGGATCAATGAAATTATGCAAAGAGAGCGCAAGGAGTGCACAAGTGAATTTTTAGAGTTCAAGTTTTAGGAGGTGAAGTTGTGCAAGGAGTGCACAAAGCCAACACACTACTAAAGTGTTTGTCAAGATCGGGATACAGAGCATTATTCCCAGGAGGGCATGCAGAGTTGCTAAGAGGAACAAAGGGACAAACCTCTTTGAAGTCCGAACGTTTACAAGCTCAAGAGAGATAGCGCAAGCATGCGTAGAGACTCTGCAAATCATGCAGAGGTTAAGAATCCTTTCAGGATTCAGATTGTGGTAGTAGTGCAAGTGTGTGTCGGGACCTAAGTCCCTTGAAGTGACAAAGCTTAGGAGTAGTATCATTTTTCCAAATTGCAAGCCAAGGCCAAGTAGACAGCCTTGTAGGAGAAAGTTTCAAAGGCAAATCCTTTGAAATTATTAAGTTTGAAAATTCCTTCATCGGAAGGGAAAGCGCAGTAGAAGAGAGGAGAAGCTACAATAGTCATTGGATGGGTGGTTAGAATCAATCTTGGTCATTAGATCAGAACCCATGAAGAAGGAGGAGCATGCAGGGAGGAGAATAGATCCCATCATTTGGATCTAGGCGTGAGGATCGACAGTCATCTGATCTAGGTAAGTTACTCAGGGTTTAACCCTCTACACCTTTTGAAATTTGTAATTTCAGAGGTTATTTAAGTTTGTGTTTTGGAGGAGTCGGGACCCTCAGAGTCTTGAAGGGTGGAGCTAATAGTAGTCATCCATTTCAAAGGATAGGCGTCAGCAGATCCATGAGTCTGGAGAACCGACACACTGGAAGGAGGAGGATATACAGTGAAAAAGCGAAGATCTTCTGAAGCTCCGAAGAGCGGAGAAGATCTGGACCGTTGATTTGAGGGATGTGTGTCAGCAGATCCTTTGGTTCAGAGGCATAGTACTCTGGAGGATTTGTGAAAGTAGAACCATTTGGGCGAGAAGTTGTCGAAGCTCGGAGAAAATCGTCACCATTGGATAGGAGGACATATGTCAACAGATCTAGGAGTCTATAGGTCTTGTACTCCGAAGGAAGTGGAGCACAAGTGCTGAGGGTTGCAAGTCTCCCGAAGCTTTGAAGGTCGAAGCACATTGTAGTCATCGACACAGAGAACACGTGGTGTCATATCATGAAGTTCGAAGACTTGAAGCTAAGGAGGAACTGGGGTAAGAGTTATTGAAGTGCGGAATTTCTCGAAGCTCCGAAGGTCAGAGCTCATCAGGGTCGTCCATCATCGAGGACACGCATTGTCAGATCATGAGATTTGGAGGATAGACACTCCAGGAGAATAGAATGAAGGGGAGTTATATCTCTCTGGAGTCCCGAAGTCTGGAGTTTATCTGGACTGTTGATTAGAGGAAGGACACATGGCAGTGGATCCAGAAGTCCAGAGGTTCGGCACTCCCGAGGAAATATAGCGCAACATTGTGAAGACTCCCAAAGGCCCGAAGGCCATAGTCTATCACAACCATCTGTTAAGGAGGATGCATGGAACGTGGATTCAGACCCTTCGGGGGTTATTCATTTAGGCACTTTGGGGGATTGTTGTGTGTAGTGCTTCAAAATCCGACGAATCTCGGAGCGCCAAAGCATTGTGGGTCATTGATCTATGAGAGCGTTGGATCCGTCTGATCATCCATTTCAGCATTCAAAACTTTGTGTGTGTGTGTGTGTTATCACTCAGGGTCTAGAAAATGTCGAACTCCTGAAAGAATCCCAGTTATCGACTAGGAAGGGGACACATGGAGGAACGAGAGATATTTCGGCATTTTCAGCTTCGAGAGATACGAAGGTTTGTGTCGTGTGTATGACCAAAAGAAATCATTGAAGCCCGAAAAGAAGGAATATGAACCATTGATATGCAGATCATGAGTCTTCGATCTATCACTTGGGCATATTCGTCGATTCGGCGATTTTGAAGATTTGTGAAAAGGTGTTGTGGAAAAATCGTCGAAGCCTAGATTTGCAAAAGAGGCGTAGAGCCGTCAATCTGGTGGTGGAATGGGAACCATTAGATCTACCTTTTTCGGTGATCAACACCTTGCGAGTGTTATGTGTATTGGATGCAGTTGGAAAATCGTCGAAGCCAAATCCCCATGGATAGTTGGAGTCGTTGATATCAGTGCATGTTGAGGACTGTTGATCTTACTGCCTATTGTCTTTCGACAGTTCACAAATTTTGTACATTCGAAGGAGTTTAGGGGTATGAAAGGTAGATCACTAAAGCCCGAGCACCAAAATAATGCGTTGTTCTTGGCACCTGGTCATAGCCCAGGGTCATATGCAGTTTATGCTAGAGTGGAAGGGGATAGGGCCTGAAATTGATTTTAAAAGGCAAGGAGACTTAATATGAGTTGTGGGTTTATCATTGGACCTGTAAATGGAATAAAAGGACCTGTGTAAAGGATTTTGGGGGCTCAGCAAGGCCCGAAGAGCCGATTCGACTCTTGATTTGAATGATCCTTAGACCGGTAGGTTTTGGGGACCCTAGGAGAGGGTGGGGTCTACATCACCATATCATGACCAAAAGTAACCATCAAAACAAGTATAAAACCATACCAATACCTCTGTAGCTGACCTGAAATAGTAAAATGCTAACCTCTAACCTTCCTTTCAGACTCTAGAGACCTGGTACCAACATCTACTCAAATTTTCATGTGTTTTTCACATGTACGCAACTCTCTCTTCTATAGCCCATGTATATACGCTCTTTTTTTCACTGCAGCCCACGTACATATGCTCCCTTACTAACGTACAACTCGCATATACCTCATAAATTAGGGTTTGTTGTAACTCTGACATTTTTTTCGTCGACCCTTCTTTGCTACCTCAAAAAATGACACTACAACCTTAGCAAAAGATCACTAGATCACAAGAAATATAAGAAATGAATAAGTGTGTGAGTATACTTATGAATGAATCCTTGACGTGTTTATATACTTATGTTAGGTAACTCCTCTCCTTAATTT
Organism: Picea mariana; assembly: GCA_032191745.1. Classification (NCBI taxonomy): domain Eukaryota; kingdom Viridiplantae; phylum Streptophyta; class Pinopsida; order Pinales; family Pinaceae; genus Picea; species Picea mariana. The sequence continues at coordinate 57,185 of JASDQU010504616.1, read as the reverse complement.
AGGGCTTCTAGGGTTTTCTTGTTAAAAAATATTTACCCCTTTGACCAAGACTTATAACAAACTAGGGGTTTCTTGTCCACTCTTTGGGGCTTCCAGCTTTACAAGGCCATATCTCCCTAATTGTGAGGAACCACGTGGTATTATTCATACCACCAAAAATGGCATGAAGATTAATATCCATCTATGAGGGTCTTTATTGCATTCACATTGTCCTTTCTATCCATATTCTTCATTGAACTTCGGGTACCAAAACCACACCATCGAGGCTACTGGAATTATTCAAGGGTTGACATCAATATCTAAGATCACTCTCCAAGGGTTGACATCAATATCTAAGATCACTCTCCAAGGGTTGACATCAATGAAAACCAACTATTCAATAGCCAATTTTCCAACACGAAACCCAACAAATTCAATAGCCATGAAGCAAATAGAAGATATGCCCCAAAAAATTCAAGGATGAAGTACAAAGTCTACGACTCGGTATTTTCATGAATGGCGTCCACCCATATTCTCTCCAAAACACCAACTATTGTTTGGATTGTAGTAGTGATCAATAAAAATATCCCCTCGTGGTTGTCCGTGAATAATGAACATATTATGTTGGCTCTTATAGTCCCTGGTAGAAGACAATTGTTGAATATGGATGTCTACCTACAGCCATTGATAGATGAATTGAAACAATTATGGGAAGGGATGCATGTACATGATGTATCAAGACCCATCGCAATGGAGAGGAGATTTACATTGTATGGCATATGTGCTTACACCACACATGGTTATTCAGGATTAGGAGTTTTCTCTAGTAATTACATGTTTATTGATTTGTTTATATACATAACAATATTTTTTGGCATATTTAATTCTTTGTGATTTTTATGATCTTCAACGCTAACGTGATCTGTATACATTAATAATTTTGCAAGTCTTGTAACAAAAGGGTATCATGGATGTAAATGTTGTGGACCTTCTCTAAAGGCTAGATGGTCCAACCACCTACGAAAGCCAGTGTATGACTGCTCCAGGGTATTCCTCCCAAAACAACACCCTTACAGAAGAGCAACATCCGCTTTTAATGGTAAACCAGAGAAAACCCAAAGGCCTACAATAATGACACCAGTAGAATGTCTTAGAGAATATGAGAGAGAGAAGGAGAAGGAGAATACATAAATGTTCAATTCAAATGGGGATCCTATGTTCGATGATCCAGAATTCTTCGACACCTATGTTGAGAAATTTCCCATTGGGATGAAAAGGAAATCTGTCTTTTATGAGCTCCCATGTTGTGAGCATCTTAAGATTTCCCACTTATTAGATCCCATGCATATATTTAAAAATATTTCATCTACTTTATGGAGGCACATATCATCAAAATAAAGTGACACATTTTTTTTTAGGAGAGATCTTATTTCTTCAAAAAGTAAATAGAAACATTGGCCAAGACAAGAAAGTAGAGGAGAGGTTGGTCCCTCTTGGTCTTTCAAAGAAGG
>JASDQU010504616.1:23234-44579 GCA_032191745.1 Picea mariana | reverse complement strand
ATTATCCTCTGCTCATGCATGGGTGTGTGAACCATGACTCCCCCCAGGACCTACGACGTGCCATATCTAAATTATATTCATTTTTACGTTGGATCACATCAAAGGAGATTCATATGGCTAGCATTCCACGGTGGCATCAAGAGATAGTTGAGATTGTTTGTATGTTTGAGAAGGAACTGCCAACAAGTTTCATGGACTTCTGGGTTCATCTTCTAATTCACCTAGTAGATGAGGTTGAATTAGTCATAGTGGTCTCCTGTTGTTGGCTGTTCTTCTTAGAGAGGTACATGAATAAATTGAAAGGATTTTTTCGACAAAGGGGAAAACATGTGGGGTATATGGCAGAGGGGTACATATCATATGAGTCTTTCTCTTATGTGAGTGAGTACATCAAGTAGATCAACAACACACTAGGTGTGGTGATTTGGGACAATGAAAGGGATGAAGAAAAAAGAGAAGGGGAGCTTCTCCAAACGAATGGAAAAAGGTGCTTGATAAAGAGTAAGTAACTAATCATTTGTCAAATTTCTACACTGTAACTATTCACATTGAACTTCATAATGTATATTTTGATCTCATACGTACTATATGTCGGTTTGATTTCATGAATATATACATCAATGAATTCAGAAATTGATGCCATCAATAAATTTATTCTTTATAATTCGGAGCCAACACATTTGTGGGTCACATTGTACGAACATAAGAGGAAGAAATAGGATAGTGACCGGAAATAATTCAGACTTTTGAATGGTATAAGCATGCCTTATCATGATCATTTAAAAGAAAATATGCCAATGATATGCCCCAACAATTGGGTTGTTGACCAAGTGTTGGCACAGTGGAAGACCCAGGGTTCAATGCTACAACAGCACACCAACAAAACCCTAACTACCAGCCCATTCGGCAACACCTGCGAAGTAGATGAAGTCTCACACGAGGTAGAGGCAGGGGTGGTTGCGAGACTCAGGTGTCTGCAACCTTAGCTGGGACACAGGTCTATGATTATGATACTTAATAGAGCACTTAGCACCATCAGTTCCTCAATATGCAATCAATATCAACTTCGTTGATGAAACAGAGCTTCGCAACATTCACATTGATCTAATGTAATTAAGAACTTAGCACAAACAGATGGATCAGATCCATCAGAAGCAAGCGCTAAGCACATTCATAGAATTTAGATCTAACATTCATAGCACAAAGCATAAGCAGATCTATCTATTTATATCAAATCACTTAGCAAGAGAAGTTATAAACACATCAAGACAAGCACAAAGCGGAACAACACAGTGTTTACGTGGTTCACCCCCACCCTGGGGCTACGTCCACCAAATATTCTTCTTTATTGTCTTCAGTCAATTGGTTACAAGCACAGAGCCTCAAAACCCTACTTCACCTAGTACAGGAGATCTACGCACCTCGCTAGATCCTCCTTCCTTGTGTTACAACACAAAGCACTCATAGCCTATTAAAATACCTTACACCTAGCTCTGCAAGTCTCTCATAGTATGCACAGAGCATCTACAAACCATACTTGCACGTATCACTTAGATATCATGCATACACCACATAAATGCACCACCACTTCTATCTAGCCTAAGCATCTATTAATATATTACAAAATAGGCCTAAACATGGGTTAACCCATGGGTCGACATCCCAATACCGTTACATAATCCCAAAACCCCAAAAAGGGGTTGAGATACCGTGATCTCCACTTCGTCTTGCACTCCTCCTTCGACAGGCTATCGAAGTCCGAAAATAGGTCAACCTGACCAAGAATCTCCCAAAACTTGGTCAAGGGCCAACAGGCCCCCAACACTCACCTGTGACTCATCCCGAGTCACTCTGATCTGATCAGTTCTACCTCGAACACCTCGAGCTTGGCTCAAGCTGCTTCGACCTACTATTGTGCTATGACCTCTTGCTCGGTGAACTCCTAGATTACTGTGTCATTCACTGGCCCTTCTAGGCGTTGTTTTGTTGTGGTGATAACCTGTTCTATCTCTACTCCTCAGCTTTCAACCTCTGTAAACAACTGATAGGCCTTATCTTGCACAGGTTGGAGCCACTGAGTTACTTTCATAACTTTTCTCTGGATTGTATGGATCAATTTTTGGACGGTGTGCTGCTCTTGAGATCTCTTCATTCTGTCTATGGTTGGCAGGGCCTTCAGTTGCGCATTTAGTGTGTTTGTGTGTTGCTTCGCTTCCTTGAGTTGTGACTCCAATGCCTACAATTGCAGATTCTCAGTGAGGTTCTCACATGTCTGGGCACTGCAATTACTTAGTTGTTTGCATTCCCCAGCAAGAGCCTTCAGTCTCGGGTACTACGTGTAGCTCCAAATATGTTATGCATTGTTGTAGCTACTGGATCACTTATTCAAGTTGCACTACTTGCTTTGGAATTCTCTCTTCGACCTTTACTTCTACGACTATCACAGAGCGAAGCACTCTATTGACCATTTCTTTTACTTCGAGTTACTCTATGAGCAACTGTTCCTTTTCTTTCTGCAGTTGGGATTTTTCTTCGTCAAACTTTGCATGGGGAGAAAGCTTCTCTCATTCTACAGTACTATGTTGATCTACAAGGACTCCTTGTACTTGTGTCAAATCCTGGGTGGCTTGCGTTGTTTCTTCTTGCTCTCATCGAAGGCGAGCTTCGACTGTATCAGCTATTCGGTGGATTTGAGCTGGCTCATCTCCCAATTCTGGTGTTCCTAATGACAGAGGCACAGTGGAGACTGTGCGGCTAGACTGTAGTGCTTGTTGTACTCCTTGGAGCTCAATCTTGATTCTATTGTACATCACTTCTTGCTTAGCCTCTTGTTTCTTTGCTATCTCCAGCGAAGCATCATTCAGGGCCGCTATAATGAAATCAAAGTCATCTAAAGTGAGGATAGTCTACATTTTGGTCATAGAAGCTTTCGACTTCTTCCGGGAATAAGGATTCAAGGGGGAAACCTTCCTTTTCTTCGAGGGTTCCTCCTCATCTCTAGGCAGTGTAACCTCGCCTTTCTTCTATTCAATTTATGCGCCATCTATCTCTCTGCCATCACCTCTTTTCTCTGTTGAAATGGAAGCAATCTTCACGGATGCACTGTCTAAATCCTGAACCTCTTCAATCTTCTTTATCTTACTAGGTTCAGGTGTATCTGACGCACTTTTTGGACTGTCTATATCGGATATCTCCATGGGGTTTTCTTGAATGCAGAGGTATGTTGACCAGTCCTTGGTGATCTCCTCCAAGTCCTCCTCCGTTAGCTTGTAGTAAGATTGAAGTTTTTGCTTGTGCTCATCAGCGCGTGCTGTAATATAAATGAAATGGCGGTCCACGTTGAACTTCATCAAAGGTCGGAACCTATGTAAAATATTCGGAGTTATGCGAGGCGTGGACTATATGGAAACCTTCAATTGGTTGTAGTATGCATGAAATATAGCATTGGACTGCCAATGTTTATTTATGTCACTTGAATACCATAGTGTGCTAAACTTCGCAACCAATGGTTCAAAGGGCTCGATGTCCGAGAAGGTCGCACCTTCCGGCATCTCCCAGACAATGAAAACGATCGGGATCAATAGCCAGCTGAAGTGAAATTCATACCCTTGATCCTGGGCTTCTCTGCAATCAATTTCTAATTGGTTCACCTGGTACTTCGCCCAATTCATTTGTAGGCCCTCTGTGCACTTCCCTACGAGGTCGACTACAAAACCAGTGACTTGGGTGGGTCGGTTCTTTCGCACTAACTTTCTTGAGATCAATTGACAGGTGAGGCGCACTGCGCCACTCTGGATAGAATATACCTTGTAGCCTCACGTGCCCTTCTCAACATCGTCGTAAGTGTCCTTGATCCTTTGTGCGAGAGCGCGGTCCATGAATTTTCCAGGGTAGAAATCATGTGGGTCAGGTCCTTGCATACTAAGCCCGGTGATCCAATTTATCAACGTCGGATCCACTATTATGCGACGGTTTAACCATAGATAACCTCCATGGTAACAAGACAGCAGCAATTTGACACATGCATTCACCTTCTGGTGTCGTCCGAAGTGCAGAATCTTCATAACGTTCAGCAGGGTGGACTGCGAGAGGTTATGGGTCCATGACTGAGGGGCGATCTTCGAATTCTTTCCATTTGTTTTGGTTAGGCACTTATGCGGGGAGAGCATGTTGTAAACTTTTTGGTCTCTGATGTTGAAGTCGTTAAAATTTAACACTACAATCTTATCTTGGTCTGCGCAAACTGCGTGTATCCCCTTTGGGAGGTACGAAGTGACCAAGGCGTACTCAAAATCTCTACGTACGTTGTCTCGGTTTATAGCACCGCTCCAAGGTGGTATATAGGTAGGTAATATGCTCGGAATCAACTTAGCATTCGCGAGCTCATCCCTGTGCTTAGTTCGCTTCTCATCTAATAGTCGGGATGGTCCGGCTCGAGCAGTTGATGAAGAGGTTGGCAACCCTCTTGTGGATAATGCTTGTACACCTGTTGATAATCCTCTCTCTGACATGACTCTTTCAGTCATCAGGTCAAGGATTACTTCTATCACTGATTCTTCGACTGCGTTGAGTTTCTCGAACATATGTGCTTGGGATTAATTAGATCGGGGTCAAACTAACTTAGACACTGCACTTAGAATAAACAGTAAGAGCGCAATGATCATTGTATACAATTCACTTAGTCTGTAGGCTCAAACTCTTGGTTAGCAAAAGTGTTCTCAGTGCGTGGCGCGATGGGATAAATAGGTAACTCGACAACTGTTCACTTGCAATGGGTATGAAGCCTCCATTAACCCTATTATATCCATTATGGCACGTTCCAACGGTCCGATGACGAACCTTAAATGCCTTTCCACCCGTTCAGGGCGGCAGTCGAACGGTTATAATGTCCCCAACAGCTATATTGCTTCGCCATGGCAAAGTCCCATGTGTCATTGTTCTGATATCCCAGCGAAGCTCCAATTTTGCAAATTCTCCTCCTTCGAAGTTCCCTCTGGAACTTTCTGTAACTTTTCAATCTTAGCCCTCTTCTTACTTAGCTTTCTAGCCTTCTTTCCAGTGAGCTTCGTCTCGGTATGTCTTTTTCCATTCTGATTCTTATCTTCATTTGACATAGTCACTGTGCGTTGTTGAGATTCTTTCCTAGGACCTAGGGGTAATACCTCTTCTTTATCTAGGATAGGTACTTCAATATTCTATGGATCCTCTAGTATTCTTGCAACTTCAACATCTGGATCTCTAGTTTGAAATAGCTTCGATCTGTTCTCCTATTCTTCAATCAAGTGTGCGGTCCTTCTAGTCATGAAAACTTTTAACTCTTGTTTCTTCTTCTCCAAAATTTCTTCTTCTTCCTTTCGTCTGGCTTGATCTCTATCAATCCAAGGTTTTCCTAGTAACATGGTAAATGGGGCGTTGTCTTCAATAAATTTAATAATCTCAAAATATTCTTCTGTCAAAGTTCCATTTTCACTCATAGGTATCTGAGCGAGCCTTCCACATAGGTTTATCATCTTTCCTATAAATAACCCTATTTCTCCTAATGAAGGAATTATAGCAAGCCTCCCTATAGCTTCCCAAGTTCTTTCTTTCATGATATTCACATGTGTCTCTTCATCCAGAACACAGTCAATGTCGAAGTCTCCTATTCTTGCTTCAAGGCATTATTTTTCTTTGAAGATCTTTGATAACCTTCATATGTTGGTGGTCATTCAGGGTTTCCTTCATCTATAGCAATACTTTATCTGATTCTTTCTGGGATTCTACTATATTCTTTGGATTTGCCTTAGGGTTTTCTTGGTTCAGATTCATTCTTTCAAGCTTAGCAATCATTCTAGGGAAATCCAACACTTCATGGTCCATAGTTTTTCAACAAAGACAGCTAGGTCCTCTTCGAGGGCATTCCTTAGCAAGATGTCCTGATCTTCTGCAATTTTAATAGAGGGTTAAACCTCTCTTTCTTTTAAATGATCCCTAGCTTCTCCTGTACTGCGCACTAGGGTTATAGGAGCTAACCTGCAACAAATTCTTTCTAGGATCATGCATCCATCTATTAGTCCAAACATTCTTTCTATGCATAGGTATAACATATATTTCACTATTCTTATCAGATATATTAATGTCAAATATTCCTTCATCTATCAATACCCTAGTTTTCGAGCTATGACAAACTCCATTAAACATACCTAGATCCATACTCTAGAAACAAAAATTTCCACTTATCTTACTTCTACAAAGCACAAAGCTTCCAGATCTAAAACTTTTCACTATTCTTACCTTTATCAGAGCACAGAGTTTGTAGATCTTACCTCTTTTAATCAGAAATTATCACTTTTACCTTTCTTAGAGCACAAAGATTTCAGATCTTTCTTCTCTCCTTTAGATCCGACCTCTTTTCTTCATATCGAGCTTCTTTCTTTTAGCACATATTTTTATAAATCAAGTAGAATACTGCGCACTAGAGCGACAGATCTATGCACAGGTATTTCACAAATTCAGGACGAATCTTTGCACAAAGCTTCTTCTTTCTTAGTTCCCAGCAATCACAGTTTCAGTCCCGGCAACGGAACCATTTGTTGGCACAGGGGCAGACCCAGGGTTCAATGCTACAACAGTGCACCAACAAAACCCTAACTACCGGCCCCTTTGGCAACACCTGCGAAGCAAATGAAGTCTCACCTGAGGTAGAGGCAGGGGTGGTTGCGAGACTCAGGTATCTGCAACCTTAGATGGGACACAGATCTGTGATTATGATACTTAATAGAGCACTTAGCACCGTCACTTCCTCAATATGGAATCAATATCTACTTCGCTGATGAAACAGAGCTTTACAACATTCACATTGGTCTAATGTAATTAAGCACTTAGCACAAACAAATGGATCAGATATGGCAAAAGAAAGCACTAAGCACATTCAAAGAAGTCAGATATAACATTCATAGCACAAAGCATAAGCAGATCTATCTATCTATATCAAATCACTTAGCAAGAGAAGTTATAAACACATCAAGACAAGCACAAAGTGGAACAACACAATGTTTACGTGGTTCACCCCCACCCTAGGGCTACGTCCACCAACTCTTCTTCTTTATTTTCTTCAGTCAATTGGTTACAAGAACGGAGCCTCAAAACCCTACTTCACCTAGGATGGGAGATCTGTGCACCTCGCTAGATCCTCCTTCCTTGCATTACAGCACAAAGCACTCACATCCTATTACAATACCTTGCACCTAGCTCTGCAAGTCTCTCACAGTATGCACAGAGCATCTACAAACCATACTTGCACGTAGCACTTAGCTATATTGCATACACCACTTCTATCTAGCCTAAGCATCTATTTATATATTGCAAAATAGGCCTAAACATGGGTAAACCCATGGTCCGACATCCCAATCCTGTTACATAATCCCAAAAACCCAAAAAGTACCCAAAAAGGGGCCAAGATCCCATGATCATTGCTTTGTCTTGCACTCCTCCTTCGACAGGCTGTCGAAGTCCCAAAATAAGTCAACCTAACCAAGAATCTCCCAAAACTTGGTCAAGGGCCAACACCAAGTCAGAGAGAAATATGGTGCATCCAGTCGTTACCCACGTGCTGAAGAGGACGCACTAAACATAGGGATTGGGTGCAGCAACTCGGTAATAATATTTTTGTGTACATTTTTAACTTCATAATGCACCTTTTAATTGTAACATCTATATTTTATATTTTATTGGTCGGGTTATTAGACACATGACACTATGATTTTTTCACTTTTTTATAGGTGCACTTTTCCCATTTATGTGGGAATATGGACATCATTTTCACACAGAGGATGTCGATGATGGACACATGACATAAGACGGTGGAGTGGAAGTCGAGTTTGACCAATCTAGTCGTGCTAGCCATCACGATCAAAACCTAATATGGGGGAAGTTAGGTTACGTTGGAAAGATACAAGAGATCATTCGAGTGGACTTCTCTTCTTTCCAATGTGTTATTTTTAGGTGCAAGTGGTGGGACACCTTTGATCGTAATAATGTAAAGGAATATCGTGATAGTGGGCTGATATGTATCAACTCTAGAAAAATGTGGGATGAAGCTAAAGAGCCTTATGTTTTCCCAAAACACTGCAACCAAGTGTTTTTTTACCGAGATGTGTTAGATAGGGATTGGTGGTTCGTATTAAGACACGACCCTAGATCACAACATATTTTAGAACAATGGTGTTATCATGCTAAGTGAGGAAGATAATCAGGGTGATGACAACGAAGAGTGATATGCACATGTTTTGTTTCATCATTTATATTGTTGTTGTATCTTTTTTTTATCTTTATTTCGCTAATTATATTTTCTTTTATTCATCCTGTGATGGAGGAAATGGAAATTTAATTATAACAAATATGTGAACAATTTTAGAACGTTAACAGTCAGTTTGATGCGTAATGTGTTTGTCTTTCAAATTATTTGTGATTGCATGGAACGATTGATTGAAATAGAATGTGATATTGTTATTTGAAGATATTTACATGTTGTTGCATGTTTAATATAAAATTTTAAGAATTGTTTTCATGATAAAGTCGTAACAACATGTTTTTAGAAAAAAATTGCAAAACATTTTATAGTTGGCATTTTATATAATTGGTAAGATTCGCAAAGGTGTTTACACTTAAAACTAAGTATTTCCAATTGTGAAATCCTGAAAAATGTCAAACTACTTGAACTTTTAATGGGATATGAAATTCTACTTTCTCCATATAAAGTTTTATGATGTTGAAACCACTCTCAAACATCTTGGAACAATTAATGGAAATGCTAACATTTAACTAAAATAATAGAAAAGTMTTTTCCTTRTAGGAGAAATATGTCAAGTTTGAARTATTTAAGAATTTAATATTACTAGTAATTGCCAAAATACACATCTGAGAAATTGTTTTTTTTTCAAAAATGCCTCAAGGTGTTAGAATTCTGAWGTGTATAGAAGGTGGCATTTATCCATTTATTAACAATCCTCTTACCCTTGGACACACTCAAGCACTTGTATAAATCACTTTTGTTAGTGATTGACTTTGATCCTTAAATATCGTAAGGAAATTTTAAGATTTGCATTGTATCTCCTTGCTTGAGCATTTCAGTTATGAATATTTTAAACCATGCATGAGTTATTTAATTAATTTTTTTAATTTTATATATATACAATGACATGTAATTTTATAGTTGGCAACATGTTTAGATATTGAATGGAAATATTTTAATTTACATAGTTTCTTATTTATCCTAATAATCTATGTTGATTTTAGAAGTAATAATACGGTTGATATGCATGTTTAATAGTACAAACTTTTTGATGATATGTTAACATGATGATTCAAAAACTGAGTTTATGTTCATGTATTTTGTAGATTTAAAAGTAAGATTATATAAAAATGCGGTTTATAATTTAAAAAATAAATTTCTAACATGTTTTTAAAGAACATATTGATGTGATACCAGTTTAAAAATTAATAACTAAGCTTACAATGACATTAATGTGGAGATTTTGAAATATAATTGTTAGATTGTGAAGATTTCAAAAGATCATTTAATAAAAATAAACATTGTGATGATAACCATCTAACAAACATAAACGTCATCTAATATACACATTTAAATTCGCTAACATCATCTAATTATATATACCTCTAGCACATATAAATATCATTGATTATCTAGCACACAAATATAATAATATAACAGGGCATTATCATTGTGATCACATCTAACAAAACACAAGCATTGTCTAACATCATCGTCACACACATCTAACAAGAATCATTTAACATACACATTGTTGGCCCTTGACCAAGTTTTGGAGAACCTTGGTCATGTTTGACCATTTTGGGACTCCGACAGGCTGGTCAAAGATGGAGCGCAAGGCGAAGCGGAGATCGCAGGATCTCACCCCCTTTTGTGGGATTTTTAGGTATTAGGGTTTATGTAACAGGTATGGGATATAGGCCCATGGGTTTTACCCATGCTTAGGCCCCTTTTGTAATATATAAATGGAAATATAGGCGATGTAAGAAAGAGTAGATCTAGTATAATCGGCTTAGTGTGGATCTAGAGGCTTTGTGCATGTTGTGTGTTCAGAACTTGCAAAACTTAGTGCAAGTGATTGTAAGAAGCTTGTGTGTAGATTGTAAGAAGGCTTTGTGTTGTAACCTAGCTCGAAGAAGGAGGATCTGGTGAAGTGCACGCAGATCTCTTGTCCTATGCAGAGTGGGTTATGAAGAACTGTGCATGTACGAAGATTGATAGAAGATAATAAAGAAGAAGAAGAGTTGGTGGATGTAGCCCCACACTGGGGTGAACCACATATATCCTGTGTTGTGGTTTCTTTGTGCATTATGGTTGTTATGTTATTGATGTGATTTATGTTTAGTGAAGCAATAATGTTAGATGCTTCTAATGTAGTAACTTAGTGCTTAGTGATATGAATGAATGATAGATCTGGTTTATTCCTATGTGCTAAGTGCTTGGATGTGTTAGATCTTGGTGAGTATTGCGTTATTTTGTAATTAGGGTTTTCTCCTGCGATGTGGATAAGGGATAAATATTAATGAATGTTAACTGCTAAAGTGCTATGTTAAGTACTGTGATCACAGATCTGTGTCCCATCTAGGTTGTAGACACTTGAGTCCTGCAACCACCCCTATCTCTACCTTGGGTGAGACTTCATCTGCTTCGTAGGTGTTGTCGAAAGGGTCGGTAGTTAGGGTTTTGTTGGTGCATTGTTGAAGCATTGAACCTTGGTTCTGCCCCTGTGCCAAAAAATGGTTCCGTTGTCAGGACCTGAAACTGTGATTGATGGGAACTGAAGAAAAGAGAAAGTTATGTGTGTAGATCTGTTGTTGTAGTGTGCAGTATTCTACTTGACTTGCGAAGCTCTATGCTAAGTAAGGAATCAGATCTGAAGAAAAGAGGTAAGATCTGAAAGCTTTGTGCTCTGATAAAAGTAAGATAAGTGAAAATTTTTGTTTCGAAAGAATGGATCTAGGTATATTTGATAGATTTTTTCCTAGTCTTAAAAACTAGGGCACGGCTAGAAGAAAGAAGATTTGAAATGAGTAGATCTGATAGAAATAGAGAAATATATGTTATTCCTATGCATAGAAAGAATGTTTGGAATAACAAATGGATGCAGGACCCTAGAAAGAATTTTTGGCAGCTTAATTACTGTGATCCCATCATGCAGTACAAGAAAGGTTGGGGGTCATTTAAAAGAAAGAGAGGATTAACTCTTTGTTATAGTTGCAGAAGACCGGGACATCTTGCTAAGGAATGCCCTAGTAAAGGTCCTAGTTGTCTTTGATGTAAAGATATTGATCATGAGGTTTTGGATTTCCCTAGAATGATTGCTAAAGTTGAAAAGATGAATGTGAGACAAGAAAACCTTGAGAAAAACCAAGAGACTAAGAATATGCTAGAACACCAAAAACATTAAATGATCATAGAGACATCAACTTATCAGAGATCTTAAAAGAGAAGGAGCACAGAGAAACAAGAATAGGAGACTTCGACATAGACTGTGTTTTAGATGAGGAAACACAGGTGAATATCATGACAGAAAGAACTTGGGAAATTTTGGGAAAGCCTATTATGGTTTCTTCATTGGGAGGAATAGGATGGTTTAAAGGAAAATTGATAACCCTATGTGGAAGACTTACCCAGATACCTATGATTACTCATGTAGCATCGACGAAAGAAGAATTTGAGGTCGTTAAGTTTGTTGAGAGAAGCACCCCATTTTCGCTTTTGCGAGAAAGAACCTGGATTGAGAAAGATCAGATACAAAGGAAACAAGAAGAGGAAGATCTAGAACAGAAAAAGAAAGAAATAAGGGATTTCATGGCTAGGAGAATAGCGCACTTACTAGAAGAATAGGAGGACAATTCAAAGCAACTGAAGGCCAGAGACCTGGTTGTCGAAGCTGAAAGAACAAAAGAAGTCTTAAAAAACTTATCCATGCAGAAGAGAAAAGCACCTACTCCAGAAATAGTAATTGAAGAAGTATTACCCTCAAACCCTTTAGAAGACCCTCAGCAGTGCGTAGTTACTATGCTAAGAGAAGACAAGAATAAAAATGGAAAGAGGAACCCAGTGACTCAAATCACGGGAAAGAAAGCTAGAAATCTTAACAAGAAGAAAGCAAAGTTAGAAAAAGTGCAGGAAGTTCCAGAAAGGACTTCGCAGAAGGAAGACTTGAAGAATTTGAACTCCGCTGGAATAGCAGAGCAGTGCAGATTGGCACTTCACCACGGTGAAGCAATATGACCATTGGAGGCATCCCGACCGTTATAACGACACTCCAGAACAGCTAGAAACGCATTTATGGTCGGAAAGATCGTCATTGGACCATTAAGACCGCGCCATAACGGATGGAATTGCATTGATTGAGGTATTCTTGTCTGTTGAAAGAATCCATTACGACATTGTCTATTTATCCCCTCGAATGTTGCACCGAGAACACTTTTGCAAATTGTGAGTATCTGAGCCCATAGAGAATTCATTGATATCGAGTTGTGCCTATTGAGACCTCGCCACTCGTTTTGTTACTGTGAGTATTTGTCCGCCTACCTAAGATATATGATCTCGAGCGTGTATGTCGGGTGAGCGCAGTGCAGTGGAAAACTCCATAGAAGAATTTTGATAGATCTAATGGCTGAGAAGGTCATGTCCATAGGGGCACAGACCTCATCAACTAGAGGATTGCAAGCATCCCCATGGACTGCACGTCAATCTAGGCCCTCTAGAACTGCGACAGAGAAGCGGAGCAAGCATCGTGATGACTTAGCGAACGCGAAGCTCATACCATTTGTCCTGCCCGACTACATCCTACCTCTAGCTGGTGCAATTAGTCATGACAGCGTCTTGAGGGACTTCGAATATACATTTATCACTGCATACCTCCTGAAGGGGATATGCACAGTTGGACAGCAGTTGGGATAGATTATGACGTTGAAGATCAATGACTTCAACTTGGGATATCGCAAGAACTATGGAATCCTCGCACCACATAAGTATTTGACCAAGACAACAGGGAAGAAGTCGAAGATAATCCCCCAGCCATGGACCATGGACATTGCGAGGTCCACCATCCTTAATGTGATGAAGATACCACATTTCGACAGACATCAAGAGGTTAACTCATGCGTTAAACTCCTCCTATCTTGTTACCATGGCGGTTATCTGTGGTTGGAAAGATGCATCACCGTAGATCTGGCGTTGATCCATTGGATCATAGGATTAAGCATGAAAGGACCAGACCCTCCATAATTTTACCAAGGGAAGGCTACAGATCGCGCCTTGGCGTAGTGAATCAAAGACACCTATGGCGATGTGGAGAAGGGGAAGCGGGGCTACAAGGTAGCTTCCATTCAGAATGGCGCAGTGCACCTAACCTGCCAGTTTGATTGCTAGTAAGCTTGTCAGAAAGAATAGACCCACTTAGGTCACGGGGTTCGTTGTCGACCTCGCAGGAAAATTCATTAAAGGGCTACAAATGAATTGGTCAAGCTACCTCGTCAGCTAGTTAGAGAAAGACTGTCGTGAAGCTCAGGATCAAGGCTACGAGTTCCATTTCAGTTGGCTGTTGATTCTCGTTGCCTTCATTGCTTGGGAGATGCCAGAAGGAGAAACCTTCCCTAAAATTGAGCCATCCGAACCACTAGCTGCGAAGTTCACTACACTCTGGTATTCGAGCGACATGGCAAAACAATGGCAGTCAAACATGGTGTTCCACACCTATTACCTGTAGTTGAAGAGGACTATTGATTCCTTCCCTCGCATGATGTCGAACACCCTACACAGGTTCAGGCCACTTGCAAAGTTTTACGCAGATAGACCTTTCATTTATATCACTGCGCGCGGAGACGAACATAAAGAAGAGCTCCAATCCTACTATAAACTCACAAAGGAGGACATGGAAGAAATAACCAAATAATGGCCTGCAGAGTTCCTTATACCAGTCGAACAAGTAGAATGGTCTGACCCCGACCTCATCATAAGCCCTATGGTCACTCGCGAAGAGTATAATGCACCCAGCAGTAGCAGAAAGAAGAAGAAGGAAGAGGTACAGGAGTTGAACAGTGCATCTGAAGAGACTGCTTCAGATTCACCTGGAGGGGGAGGAGGTGACGAAGTAGACAAAGAAGAGAACGAAGGGAAAGAAGATAAACTGGAACAAGGCGAAGTGACACCGCCTAAGGATCCCCTTGATGATGCTGAGACATCCAAGAAAAGAAAGGTTTCCCCCACGAAACCTTCATCGTGGAAGAATTCAAAATCTAGTAAGCTCAAGTTGCATACTATGCTCACAGTGGATGACATCGACCTCATCATCGTCATTGTATCAGATACCTCAAAGGATATTTTATAGTGCAACGAAGAAAAACAGGAGACCATGTATGATAGGATTGAAGTACAGCTGAAAGGGGTACAAAAATTCCTCTACTCTAGTCGTGCAGTGTCTACTGTGCCACCACCATCTGAAGGAATTGAAGTAGGATATTAGCATGCCCAGCTACGTAGAATAGCAGATGCGACATAGGCTCACCTTCGTCGTGTCCAATTAGAAAAATAGCATGCCACAGAGGCATTGAAGCAAGCAAAAGAGGAAGCCCTAGAGCAATGTCGGTTTGCACAACAAGAAAAAGACGACCTCCAAGCAAAGTTTGCAGAGGATAGAGCATAGATCTAGAAGGAAAAAGAACAGTTGTTTGCAGAATAGATGGGAATTAAGGAGGCAGTCACTAGAGCACTTCGCTCTGTGTCGAGCCTCGCACAGATGGAAGAAAACCCAGTAGAAAGACAAGTGGGGAAGCTTGTTGAATCCATTCAGTATCTCCAACAAAGAGTAGCAGCACTGCAATTACAAGCAATGCCAAGAACTCCACAGGAAGTGCAAGACCAAAGGGAAGAAACTGCTCAGAGCGCAATCGAGAGAATCAAGGCATTGGCCTTAGAATGCAAACAAGTTAGCAGTCAAAGTGCGCAGACCTATGAGCTCCTTGCAGAGGACCCAGAACTAAGGACACTAGAGTCACAGCTCCAGGAGACAAAGCAAAAAGCAGCAACAATGCAAGAATAGTTGAAGCCACTGTCAACGGTTGAGAGGATGAAAAGGTCCCAGGAGCAGCGCACGGTTCAGCAATAGGTCCATGCCATCCTGAGTAAAGTCATGGAAGTGACCCAAAGGCTCCAGCCAGTGCAGGATGAAGCTTGCACACTTTTTGAGGATATTGAAGGATGAGGTGCAGAACTAGAACAAGTGGTCACCACAGTAGAACAGTGCTTGGAAGGACCTGTGATCGAGAAGGTTATTCAGGAGTTCACCGAGCAGGAGGCTCTGGCGAAGCAGCAGGTCGAAGCAGCTCAAGGCCTTCGAGGCAGAGTTACCCAGATCAAAGTGACTCGGGACGAGTCACAGGTGAGTGTTGGGGGGCTATTGGCTCTTCACCAATTTCTGGAGAACCTTGGTCATGTTTGACCATTTTCGGACTTCGACAGGTTGGTCGAAGACGAAGCGCAAGGTGAAGCAGAGATCACGGGATCTCGCCCCCTTTTGTGTGATTTTTGGATATTAGGGTTTATGTGACGGGTATGGGATGTCAGCCCATGGGTTTTACCCATGATTAGGCCCCTTTTGTAATGTATAAATAGATATCTAGGCGATGTAAGAAAGAGTATATCTAGTAGAATCAGCGTAGTGCGGATCTAGAGGCTTTGTGCATGTTGTGTGTTGAGAACTTGCAGAGCTAAGTGCAAGTGATTGTAAGAAGCTTGTGTGCAGACTGTAAGAAGGCTTTGTGTTGTAACCTAGCTCGGAGAAGGAGGATCTGGCGAAGTGAGCGCAGATCTCCTATCCTATGCGAAGTGGGTTCTGAAGCTCTGTGCATGTACGAAGATTGACAGAAGATAATAAAGAAGAAGAAGAGTTGGTGAACATAGCCCCACATTGGGGTGAACCACGTATATCCTATGTTATGGTTGCTTTGTGCATTATGGTTGTTATGTTATTGATGTGATTTATGCTTAGTGTAGTAATATATGTTAGATGCTTCTGATGTAGTAGTTTAGTGCTTAGTGATATGAATGAATGATAGATCTAGTTTATTCCTATGTTCTAAGCGCTTGGATGTGTTAGATCTTGGTGAGTATTGCGATGTTCTGTAATTAGGGTTTTCTCCTGCAATGTGGATAAGGGATAAATATTAATGAATGTTAACTGCTAAAGTGCTCTGTTAAGTACTGTGATCACAATTCTGTGTCCCAGCTAGGTTTCAGACACTCGAGTCTTGCAACCACCCTTTCCTCTACCTCGGGTGAGACTTCATGTGCTTCGTGGGTGTTGTCGAAAGGGTCGATAGTTAGGGTTTTGTTAGTGCGTTGTTGAAGCGTTGAAACCTGGGTCTACCCATGTGCCAACACACACTATCAAACACATTTAAAAAACATATCTAACATGACCTAACAATGTGCACATCAACATCAACATATAAATTAATTAAGTACATCATCATGATCAAAATGAAAAATGCACATCTAATGAACATTGTTATAACATACACATCTATCAAGCACATTTAACAAACATATATAACATGACCTAACAATATACACATCAATATCAACATATAAATTAAGTACATCAACATGAACAAAAATTGTTATACATATACATCAACATATAAGTCAAATAATTGTTATAACATATTTGGTTCAGCCGATGTGATAATCATATCTACAACAGTAGTGGAGGCTTGGTTTGTAGTAGAAGATGATGGATGGTTAGGAGGAAGTGGAAGATCACGCGGTGGAGGAATAGGTGTTGCATGCTCATCTGGGTGAGGCGAAGGAGGAGGAGGAGGAAGAGTGTGTATCATTGGTAGCCCTCCTCGCTACTAGTAGCATGGTAGCTGTGACAATATGACACATAAGAGGCATCATATCATGTGGAATAACCCTCCAAATCTCCAAGAGCGTAGGATATGCCTTGATCTCTCATGTCATCACATGGCGGACTCCCACCTCAACCAAAAGTGCATAGATTCGGTCACCCAACTCCAACCTAAATCTAGTATCTAGCCTATGGCTCATGCCGCCAGGTATCTGCACCCGATGACCCTGACCCATCGTGACCTCAGGAATCCCCTCATCCACATCTGGTGGGGGATGAGGCACGTCCCCAAGGATTGTGCCAATATCTGCAAATATATAATACACAACAATAATTAGACAGTTTCATTAATCAATTTAATAAAACAAGTTAAAGAGCATGTTAGAATTAATTTTATTCTAATTAAGTAAGACGATAAAATGAAACTAGATTAATTTAAACAAAACACTAATATTACCTCTAGCATATGGTGGCTCATCTGGTGTGAAGAGGATGTTCATACATCCTCGCCAATCCAACCCCACGTAAGGACACGGCGCCATCGCGAACATGTGGTTAGCCTCACTAGCTAGTATCCCCAATGCGTCAATGGAAATCATGGACAAAAACTCTGATTGGCCCCTCTTGGGCATCATCTCGCCCCACATGTGCATCCATACCTAAGTCATCAGCCTATAAGGATGACAGACAAAAGTAGGCCTAGTCTCCAGAAACCTCTCAAAAAATAAACAAAACAATGAATCAAAAGGGAAGTTTTCCCTCCCACGTATCATAGCACGACATCTATCTAGAGCTATACAAAACTACCGCAAAAAAATGGAATACCATCTAATACATCATGGCCTCTATACCAAAGAATCAACATAATACAAAAGATATCAACTAATCCACTGCCCATCACTAGTAAAGTGTACAATCGTCATCACTAACAGTGAGAGGCACCTAACCTCCTCTGCACCAAAAGAAGTGATATGTAGTTGTCCACCAGACACCTGAAAATCAGTTGGAGGAAGTACATCAACCGCAATATATCTCTGAGAGTACATGAACTGAATCTATGCTGCAACATTTACTAGGACATCGGGGAACTAGGGAAAATCCTCCCCTCTCCTGGATAGCCCAATGATAAAATATATATCCTCCTCAGTTGGTTGGTACCATTGATAAGGACCGACATAGAAAGTTTTTCGATGGACATCCCATCGATGGATCAGCTGCACCAAGAACCCGAAGTTCCTCTTCAGGGATGTAGCCTCCTCATAGTACTTGAGGCCTACATTCCTCAAGAGGACTTGGGTCGTTGCAGTAATAAGGAGAGGGTACAAATCCCTCTCCCTCTCCCTCGTCCTTGCCTCACAATCCCATACAACATTGTACAATTCAACCCTCTGCTCATGCTCTTGCTCTTGCTCTCTCTACTGACGTCTTTGCATGATTAACATATAAAATACATCAGTCTCATACATAAAACATAAAAAAAAAATTAGTACATGAGAAATTTATTTATAAATATGGAAAAACAATTTTTTTCAAAAAATAAATAAATTTCATCACCGATGCACCCAAAAAACAGTCAAGCGCTGCACGTGGTGCGTATATTACTTGTGACCATCGTCGACGGTGTCCACATGTAACATAACGGACCGTATAAAATTTGTTATATTATTTTATGCAGTGCATTGTATAACCTTACCGCATTGGTGTGTTAAGGTTAATCGACGCACCACCTAAAATAATAAAAACTTAAAATCCTAAAGAACCGTAAAACCATTTTAAAAAAAATTGTTACTGCGCTGCATAGCCTTTCCCAACATGCATCAGTGCATTACAGGAAAGAAGACACACCACACCAACAATTTTTTAAAAATCGATAATTACGATACTTTGGCATTTAGGTTCTAATTTTTTACCACGGTGTGTTTGGTAATCATTAACGCATCGGTGTGTAAATTTACCAACGCACCGCATAAAATGATATATCGGATTCATGTAGTGCTACATTTAACATAACGCCCCGGTGCATTAATGTTATTTCGACGCACCGTGAAAAATCGGCTATATTATTTTAGATGGTTCGTCGGTAAAATTACACACTGGTGCGTTAAATATTACCCAATGCATCGATGCATAGAGTTTACAAATGCATCGCTGAAAAAAAAATTAGGCATGGTGTTTCGGTGTACCCTGTAAATTTTAAGGGTGCTTAATTTGTGGTGCAAGCTGAAAAACTCAAACGCACCGCTCAAAAAAAAAAATTTAAATATTGGAAATTTAACTGAATTTTGAATTTTAATCCACTAAAATTTTAAGTTATAAAGAAATAAAAACATTAGCTGGACATTTCCTCGTCGGGGAGGCATGGTTGCCACGTAGTCCAAAAAAACAAATTTTCCCACCGTTTGAAAAATTCAAAAGCCACGCACTAAGCAACAGACAGAAGGAAGGAAAGCAAGAGAAGCATCAATGGTAGGGCACTTCAGAGAGGAAAAAGTTGCATCGGTGCTTGAGAGCTCTACAACACTGAAAAGGGTTAAAATGAATTTTACGGTTGGTAATTTTTTTTTAATTTAACCCTATTACGGTGCGCTCATTTATTAGATGCATCAGTGCGTCACTATTTAAGTAGCGCACCAGAGTGTTTTTTTTTAAATAACCCTACCATTGTGTGCCATTTTTTAGAGCAACGGTACGCACCAGTGCGTCAATATTTAAGTAGCGCACCGGAGTATATTTTTTTTTAAATAACCCTACCATTGTGCGCCATTTTTTAGAGCAACGGTGCGCACTGGTATGCCATTATTTAAATAGTGCACCAGAGTTTTTTTTTTGAAATAAACCTACCACGGTGCGCCATTTTTCAGAGCCCCAATGCATCCGTAGTATAAAACGATCGATGTGTTATGTATTTATAAAAGCACCATCAAAAAATATCCACTAAAACCTCCGCCATCTCGCCTCCTCTAGTGTCCTTTGTCGTAAATGGATTTTTTGACTATTTTTATAAGGGCTTCTGCCAAAACCTCCGCTAGAGCGTATTTTCCTTGTAGTGTTAGTTATTCAGATAGCTCTAAGGAAAATAATTCTTGGACGAGTCCGGCCAATTGGGAACCATCATTTTCTGGAGTAATTCCTCCTCGCTGCATCATTGTTGTGGGTCCTCTGCGCCTGAGTCCAAAATTCAATCCAGTTGTTTCTCCATCAATTATTATTGAAATTTATGTTCATCATTATCCCTATGAAGTTCCTTGATAAGTTCATGTTGAGATGCAACGAAGACCATATGAGAGGAGGGAGAAGGATGAGAGTTGGAGGCATTATCAGGATTAGGGACATGCACGGTGGTGACAGAGGGAGGTGTTGGATTACGGGAAGGTTTGACATCGAAATCTTGAGAAACAGAGGAATTGGTTCTGGCCTCCATCGTCAAGTGACAAAGAAAAACACAATAGGAGTGAGTCGAGCGACGATCATGAGGACCACGACCTCCAGAACCGAGGACAGTGTCGCTAGCTCTTTTCAATCGGGCTCTCTCCCTAGGCATGAAAACAAAACAAGAAGTACAGTGACAGGTTCTAGAGAGGGAAAACAGAGAGTGCACTTCCAGGAAGAAAGACTAGAGATGGAAGGAGAACAAGAGAAAAGAAGGAAATGACCCTAATGTGCTCAAGGTGAGAGGAGATAAGGGCAATAAAGTTGTATTAATTAGGACTTCCATCATGCAATACATAAGGTGTTGGAAACCCATCGACGTTGCATGAGTGAGATCGATTGATAGATCTAGGTTTAGGGATGGTTGTTGGAGATGGCAGGTTAGGATTTAATGAGCGACATCAGGCTTCTAAAACAAGGGGAGGAGAGAAGGATTTGTGACGATCTAAAGTTTGTGTGGCATGTTGATCCGTTGGCACCCCATCCAGGGTTATTAAAATTTTTAAAACAATATAAAATAAACATTAAAACAAAAAAATTAAATAAATAAAATGAAATCACAATTTAAAATAAAAATATAAAAAACAAACATTTAAAAAAAACTATTTAAAATATATCACTAAACTATGTTAATACTATATTAAAAATAAAAAATAAAAACTACAATAAAATTTAAAAACTTGAATACATTAAAAACAAAACATTATAAGATTTAAAATTAAAATTTTCAAACAAAACATTGAACATTATTTAAAATTTAAATAATAAAACAAAGAATATTTCCAAATCATGGGTGGGGAGGGGGCGATGTTCGGCATTGCCCTCCTCCCCCTTGGTTGTGGATTGGCATGCCAATCCACAACCAAGGGGGTGCATCACCCCCTCCCCACCTAACACGCCCAAACAGGCATGCCCACGGTCGTATTGTTTGGGCGCGTTGGGTGGGGAGGGGGCGATGCCCAACATCTCCCCCCCTCCCCCTTCGTTGTGGATCAATCCACAA
>JASDQU010504616.1:0-17556 GCA_032191745.1 Picea mariana | reverse complement strand
GGTTGCAATTTGTTAAGAAAACGAGATCGACATTGCGCCCACATACCTTGCGTGATGTTGGATGCCAAAATCAATGAATATTGAACAAGATATTCTCCATAAATGCCACGACTAGTGCCCATATATATTGTGAAGTGGGTATATTGTTGTACTATGTCTAAAATTGGTTCAACATACTCCAGGAATCAGAAATCACTCGTGCTCCATTTTTAATTCAATACCTGGGTTGTTACAATGTTCCTCTTCAACCATAGGTGAGCTAGAGACCAAAGGAATCCATTTATTCTACCTTTAAAAGGGATCTTTCACTCATTCATATTTCTTAGCACATAACAAGAAGTATTAACATGTAACAATATGTTAATAACAAATCAAACATATCCTATGATCACAATTATAGATAAGAAAATAACTAAAAAAACAATCCAACATATCTAAGAGCCTATTACTGATAGATAACCATTTTGTATCCAATAAGTGTTTTAAGGTAGACAAAATGAGGGTTTTAGAGGGTAAAAAATATACCATATAGGAGACTAATCATCTCGCCCCTTCCAAAATGGACATGCAACCTACTACGCAACCTCTAGAAAACTTGTATGAGCATCACTCCAATTATAGCCTAGGTGACCAAACTCCTCTAAGGTATAAAATCCTAAGTTTATCTCCACTATGTCAACTCATTAAACGCACCCCACTCTATAGTAATCATGTAGGCTCTTGTTGGGCACCAGATAAGAGGATAATGAAACCTTAAAGCACCAGCCACCTAGTTTCAATCCTCCTGGGTGAGCTAGCATAAAGTTATACCCTATTCATTACCAAATTAAAGAGAGGATATGATGTAGGATCTCTATCTCTCAAGAATTTTTTCATCCATGTCCATCTCTCATGTGAATCCATTAGGGCCTCGATATCATATTGACGAATTGTGCTCTCATAATATGAAAGATCCAGTCATTGGTTTTGCTTGATTACTGTTGCATTTCTCGGATCACTTAGGAGTCTATAGTGTTTGTCTTGAATTATCATGGGAAAAGGGTTCTCGTATCTTATAAAGAAACTAGAGTTATCCTTTGCGTTCTCATAGAATTGAGATGCCTCCTTCCAGACCACCTGATTATAAACAAAGGATGAGAAGGCCCTAAGTTGCAAATCCCCTACATAGGGGTTTGGATTCCAATGAGATTTATCCTACATAATGAAATTGAATTGATAGAGATCACAAAGTAAATCATGATCATGGAGTGATGTTGAAGAAAAAATTCCAATAAACTATTTAGATGTGTGTATTTTTGTATTATACCCTATTGTAGCCCTCTGAATCTGAAATTTGGTTCACTGCTTATGAAGGAATATACCATAGATTCTTGATGGGGGCCTATAGTCCATCCCTTGAAGTGAAAGCTCACAAACATGCCACAATTGCTACTAAGAATGTTCCAATTTGTCTTTATAATGTTGAATCATGGTTTTCCACTTATTCTCCTCTACAAGGTTCATTTCAAACCACCTCTCCTTCAAACTTTGAATGGCTTGTTGATGGATTTCTTTATCGATTACCCCCAAATCAAAGAGCTCATCCTTATTATTCCAATTTGGAAGGTCATGCTTCAGCTGCAGAAATGCATAGGTGTTTACCATCACATAATCTAATATGGAATTGATAAATTTATCTGTAAATGGTATGATACTCTCTATTTTTGAAGTGGAGTTATCATTTAGATTAGGATCCTCTGTTGAGGAATCCTCTTTAGGTAACATTTCCTTGTGATATCTTTTAGGCAACACTTCCTCTGGTTCATTTTGAGAGATCCCTGCTAACAAGTCATGAGGGTCCTCATAAACATCCTCCTCCTCGTGATTTTGATATGAAATAGGTTCGTTGTCATGTATGAATAGGTTTCTATCTTCTTTTATGACCCCATTGTCATTATCATCTGTAGTATCATCCACATCTTCGGTTGTAATAGGTTGGTTTGCATAATTAATTTCTTCTAGTAACACACCCATATTAGAGGTTTGTCTTGTATACTTAACAAGTTGTTTCTTAAGCTTCAAATTTCTAGCTTGAAGCCATTCAATGATCTTGAATAACTTCATATATGGAATCTTTTGGTATAACTTGGATTTACATAGAAGTTACAATCGATTCTTACCTTTACACTGAGATTTGTTTTTGTGGTTGAATGAGGTATGCATTTTTCCTTTGGAGGACTCGACAAGTTCAAACATTGCAAGCTAGGAATCCTCCTCCATTTCTTCATCTTCAGAATTAGATACATGTATCCATGTTTCTTTAAATTGATCAAACCCATATTCAATAGGCTCATGAGCAGGTGCTTTTCCTTTATAATCACGAGTCTTCAATATTGGATGTCGTTTCTCCCTTATTTTAGTAGAAATATGTGACTCATCCTATCTCTTTCAAGACCAAGTCTTTGGTTGTATATGGTTTGATGATGAGGTTACACTGGTAGGGGGTACTGAAGTTTAGGTTTCACTTCAACCATGTCTCCTTAAACCTAAACAAGTAGAGGGGGGTAAAACCCTAGCTCACAATTTCTTGTTTAGAATTCTTCCAGTCATAAAGGTGTTCCAAACCCAGCTTCTTTCTCTTAGTTCTCTAACAACAATCATTTTTATTATCCCATGATGATACAAATTGTTTTTAGGTTCTTTCTTCTTTTGTGCCAAGGTATCCATTTTAACAAGGCTCTTATGTAAAAAAAA
Organism: Picea mariana; assembly: GCA_032191745.1. Classification (NCBI taxonomy): domain Eukaryota; kingdom Viridiplantae; phylum Streptophyta; class Pinopsida; order Pinales; family Pinaceae; genus Picea; species Picea mariana. The sequence continues at coordinate 14,823 of JASDQU010504616.1, read as the reverse complement.
AAGGGATATACATGAGTTATTGGTTCTTCAAACGCAACATCAAATGTATATGGTAGTGGTATACCATGTTGTAGTGCCCTTCGCATGTGATAAACTTTTGAAGATGGAAGGTGACCTCATCCCAAGGAGAAGCTAACAAATTTATTAGAACCCCCTTTCGAAAATCTCAAAGTCGAACCGTAAGCTTGAGGAACTAAACCCAACTACCACTGGGTAGTTTGATATTTTTAGACCATCTTTCACCATGCCTTGGAAAGGGAAGACTTTGTAACATCTATCTTAAGACGTTGAATTTCATTCTAGACCTCATCAAAAGATTGAGAAAATTCAAGGGTCACTTGAGGATCACCACCTCTGAATTGCTATAGAAACTAGAGCCATCCAACTCGTGCAAATATAACCAATACTTCAAGGTTGGCCATCAAGGTATCGACATTATCCGTTTTGTTCCTATTGGCATTCCCCCTCATGATGTTTGGATTTAATTGTTAACTCCCAGATAAGATTGTAGATAATTAATTCTATTCACTTGTTTACATAGTTCTCATACATTCACATTCACAATTGGGACTTACCAACTCGATTTTACCGATAGTTTTATTGTTTGTGGAGGTAATGGTTGGTAATGATGCTTATTACCTCCAACACTAGTAATTATGCTTCAAACTCATCACCATAATCGTGCCTCAAATCGACGCTACAAAATTATAATTGAGTCTGTCACCTTGTTATGATAATAAGCCCAGAACAATACATCCAAGTTATGAAATGATTCTCATTATGGAAGTATCATTACTCGATCACCCTCTTATGCTTATGAGATCATATCTTCATCATTTTTATTGTCATAATATCTCAAACCGTTCGATGAGTATGAGGTATATGTTGCAAGAGTAACCAATAAGCTCTAAACTCCTCAAATTGGTCAAGTATTTGACATTAAACCATGCTTGGAATATGTGTGAAATATTATCAGAACTTGAAAAGGCATAGATCCAGCAGAGTAGTAATAGTTACATAGTTATACAACTTATTATGGATCTATCCCAAATAATATCACATATTCATTGAATGTTTTGTTGTGTGCAAACGATCCTCGACTTCAAAAGACCTCAATCCATATATTGGAGTAAATAGGTCGAAGGAGATTGGATATGAAAACTCTGGCTTGTGCACAATGTGGCTAGAAGAGTGCAATGATGATCTTCATAGCAATGTTTTTCATAATCATGTTGTCAAACTTGGGCTATCAAAAACTTCAAATCCTCAATCATTGGTATAGTTCAACCTCACATTACGAGCCCTATCCCTGCCTTGAGTATTCTTCTGGTTTTACCAAACCTGTATATGTTGATGTGAAGCTCATAACATGTATTTTTTATGCATTAGCTTGACTACTCAATGACCCAAAGAAATTCTACAAGGATTCTCTTAACATGGCATACTATCCCATTACCTTTGTTTTGGAAGAGTTTCTCATAATCATAATCATGGGATAAACACTATGGGTTCTCAAATGATCTTGATCAGGAATAGGTTGCTCAACAAAGATAGATAACCTTCATAATAATCAATTTTTGTACTATACAACTTAGTGCAATGACCTTGATATCAATTAGTAGCAAACTTGTAAATGTGTGGATCAATCAATCAATTAGTCAAGATGGGAGTTATGGTTATAGAAGATGAATGCTATGAATTTATGGTAATGAGATAATAAGAATTCAATTCTCAATGCAACTGTACCTTTATATAGAATGGCATTATCAAACCATGAAATCATGTTGTTGGATGAGAAGACAAAAATGTAGTGTTGTAGGAATAAATGGGACCGCCCTGTAGTGACAAGAGTATACAAGAATAAAATTATGGGCCTCAAAAGCAATCTTTTAGTGTTAAAAATACGTAGTTTTTTTCTTTTGAAATCACATAAGTATATAACTTGTAGTTTGGAGGTATGAAAGTGTAGGCTTGAATGCTTAGGTTTTGAAATGGTAAATACTTGTAAGTGGTATAGAATGAAACTCAAACAGTCGGGCCTGGAAAGTATAAAACCAAGTGCAAAGTTGAAGTCTCATTACCAAACTAGAAGAGACAAAATGTCATGATAACTTGGATGTAGTGAGGAGTAGAGTACATATGCTGTAAAAATAGGCCTCAAACAAAATATTTGAGTCTTGTTTGAAATAGACTTGGGACAACCAATCCTTCCAAAATTGAAATTGTAACAATACCCACAACAATTTTATAATGGAAAAGAATAGGTGGTGAAGGAAAATGGAATGGATGTGAGAACAATGGAATGGTAAATGGAATTTTATAACAAGTTACCTCTAAAACTATTCTAACAATGATACCTTACAACTCATGCTTATCATTCCACAAGTGAAATATTTCTAGGGTATTTTTAATGGAAATGGAGTAATTGTAGTAGTGGATGAAAGGTGGTAATAATATGTCAATATCCAAGGTTAATGTAGCCCAAAGTTTTGTAATACAAGTTATAACTTGCAGCCTTTAAAGAGTACCAAAGAAGATCTATCTTACTAGCTCTGGATTTTGGTTACAAAATGATTCTGGGATACTTTACAAATGAACCTTGAGACCCTTCAGTTGATGAGAGAATTGACCTTGGAATAATCAAGCTGACAACAAAACAGTATTCAAATGTTGACCTTACCCTATAGGGCACCCTTTTTTAAATAAAAAGTAACCTTGTTGGCTACATAGTAAACATGCTACATGATTGGTTCTTCAATTGCTCAATGTACAATTATCAGCTCTAAATGGTAGGGTTTCTTTAATATGGACAAGATAAATATGGCAGAAGTATGCAAGGGATGTTCCTCTACAAGTTATGGGAAGAACATGATTATTATTAAAGAACTTTCAAGCTTATGTATCATTAAATATAGCCCTTGACATTGGGAAGTATGTTGCCTTAAGATATTAGGAAAGATACTAGGTTGTGTTGGGTCATTATGGGTTTTTTTCATTCTAGCTCAAAGATATAATCTATGGAATGATTTAGTTTTTTCAAATCTACAAAGAGATCATAAGGTTGCCATTCCTAGATAAGAGTGAATTCCTTGTGCTAATTTTTGCTTTGATCCTAAAAATGTCAATGGAAACAAGTCTTATTCAGTGCAGAGTTACTCATTTGGAAGGAAACAACTATAATAATAATAAAACAATACAATATCCTCTGATATTTGAGTCCAATTATGAAACAATTTTGAAGATGTGTCGATGATGCTCAATTGTAGGAAACTTTCTGAAAGTAATAATTGCAAGAAGGAGATGAATAATAAATTATCCCATTGTCATTTAGAGTTGTCTTTCCATCTGTCTGCAAAATAGAGACCGGTTTTGTGATATGCTTAGGATGTCCAAACAAAGAAAAGAAAATCTTTTTTTTTTTTTTCTTTTAATCTGTTTTCTCTTTTTTTACAAACTTTGCCCGCTAGTAAGCTAGTTTTCGAGTAAAGTTTGTCCGGTTGTGCCTCGTAGAGGTTTTTTAAATTGGAATTATTATTTTCCCCAAGTAAGACCAGCCAACATCCTAGTTTTTTGGGGCCACAAGGTCTAGGGATGTTTAAAATAGGTTTTCATCCCCAAATCATTATTTTTTATTTTTATTTTATTATTATTATTATTATTATTATCATTATTATTATTATTATTATTATTATTATATACTATTGATCAAAATAAAAGAGTAAAGAGGAGGTAGGTTTTGGCGAAGTTACCACCCAACTTACAATCTCAAGATCAACTTCCTTGAGTATATCCTGAATGAACTCCTCCTTGGACATTGGCTTTCTGTATAATCACAATTGGTGGCCATTAGCCATGATTGGAGTCCTTTCATAATCAATTGTATGAAAATTGAAGAAACCATTGTTGTAGACCTTGTCAACCTTGTATGGTCGCATCCAACGAGTACAAAATTTTCCCTTGAAATCCTTGTATCTAGAATCGAACAGGAGGGCCCAAACACCTTCTTTAAATTGTTTTTTATTGATGAATCTATTATGCCACTGGGCCCTTTGTTGTTGAACAAGAGAGGCATGTTATAGAGAAGCTTGGCAGATCTCATCAAGTTCATTAATCTAATTTAGCCAGTGATGTTATTCTTTTGACAAGTCCAACCTCACTTGTAATGCAGTCCTCGGATTCTTGACTTCAAATACAACCGGGATGAATACATGCTTACCATACACAATATTGTACAGAGTGGACTCAGTAGTATTTCTCTAGGTGGTTCAATAATCCCAGAGTGCCTCAAGAAGCCATTCATCCCAATCCTTATGGTGTTGTTGGATGATTTTGGTCAAGATGGATTCCAACACCTTATTTGTACTTTCCACCTATCCATTTTCCTATGGATGGTACGCGGTGGACATCCGATGTTTGATTTTGAACTGCTAAGTGATATTCCAAATGAGTTGGGATAAGAACTGGGCTCCCTGGTCAGTAAAAATCTCATGAGGAACCCTGAAGCAGACAAAAATTTCTTTGTAGAGGAAGTCAGCTACTGCTTTCTCAGTGGCTCTTAGAAAATATTTGGCCTCAACCCACTAGGTTACATAGTTGATGTACACCATGATGTACACTTTTTTTCTTGAAGGAGGGTTGATTGGCCCTACAAAGTTAAGAACCCATTTTTCAAATGGTTCAATCAAGATCTAAGGTTGTAGTGGCATCTCATCTGACTGGACAGGTCAACCCATCCACTGAAAACTATCATAAATTCTGGCATACTTCTTGCCATCCATGAAGATGGTGGGTCAATAGTATCCTAGATGGATCACCTTGTTTGTGGTTATTTTGTCAACAAAAAGTACTCCACAAGGCTCATGAATGTCATATATCTTGTCCTCTTTGACACACCAATGGATGATGAAATATGGTTCTATGTGGAATAATTTTCCTTCGATCCACAAATACATCATGTTATGTCTAATGACCTTCTATCATTACTTTGGCAACAAATGTTGTGGAATCTTCCGTGTAGCTAAATAATTAGCAATATATGTAAACCAGGGAGTGTTAATGGATAGAGTAAACAAATGTTCATCTGGAAATGTATCTTCAACATGAGTAGTTAGCTTTCCCCTCATTAATAATCCTGGAAAGGAAGTCAACAACGACATTATCTTTTCCAAGTTTGTCAAGGATTGTGATATCAAACTCATGTAACAAAAGTAGCCATCTAGTCACTCTGTTCTTGGTAACAGGTTTATTCGTGAGATAACAGACAATAGAATGATATGTATGTATAAACACAAGATAGACAGTAATATAATGATGGAACTTATTAATTGAATGAGCCACAACAAGAAATTACTCCTCAAATACCATATAGTTTACTCATTTGGCATGTATGGAAAATCTATGATTTGTTTCTGGAAAGGAAAAGTTTTGTTTAAAGGAATGTAATTTTTAGAAATGAAATGAAGAAGGATGGACAAAAAGGATTCCATGGGTGGCATCTAGATCCTTTTTGTACAAGCAACTATAGCGGCCCTGCTAAAGGCCGCAAATGAGTCTTTTTGAACTATAACATGTATATTCCATATGAATATAAAAGATTTTTTTCTAAGGAAAAAAAAATAGTTTACTCCATTGGAGTAATATTCTTACTGAAGGGTGTAGGGACTATGTTCTTATTTATGTCCCATTATAGCTCCAATAGTAGTGTCTGAAGCATCCGTGGAAATATGAAAAGGAAGAGACCAGTTCGGACCCCATAGAACTGGTGCAATTGAAATATTTTCCTTCAAGGTTTCAAAAGAAATATGATATTGAGTATCCCAAGAAAATTCTACAGTTTTTGAAATCAATTGGAATAGTGGCGATGCTATCTTGTTGAAGTTTTCAATGAACCTACGATGTTCACTGACATGCCCTAGAAAACTACAGACTTCCTTCTATGTTGATGAAATTGGGAGCCTGAGGATTACTTTGATATTTGCAGGGTCTACTTGGATCCCTGTGGGTGATATATGATGCCCCAATACAATCCCTTCAATGATAAGTTTTTACCATTTTTCGTTACTAAGGAAGAGATTAGTCTCTTGGCATCTCACGAGAATTTTTTTCTAGGTTTTCCAAAGCTTCTTCAAAGGTATCCATGTACACCATGAGATCATCCATGTATATTTCAACACAATCATGGATCAATTCCTAAAATATTCCTAGAAAACCCCTCTAGAAGGTGGCAGGAGCATTGCATAAACCAAAAGGTAATACCTGGTAGGCATAATTTCCCCATGGGTAGGTGAACATAGTATTTTATTGGTCTTCAGGGGCAATCTGAATCCGATTGTACCCACCAAATCCATCAAGAAAGGAGAAATACTTCTTTCCCACCAAGGTATCTAGGACCTGATCACTGAAAGGTAAGGGAAAATAATCCTTAAGAGCAGGCTTGTTTAGTTCTCTATAGTCAATACATATGCGACATTTCCCATTTTTCTTGGGGACAATCAATAATGGTGAGACCCACTTGCTGCCAAATATCGGGTAGATGAAGTTTACATCCAACAACTTTTGCAACTCTTCTTTCATTATTTCCCTTAGAGACAGATTCATTCATTGTTGGGGTCGTTTGATAGGTCAGGCATCATTGTTAATGTATCTATGATGAGTACATGAACTAGGATGAATTCCTTTCATATAGGTATAATCCTAGGGAAATGCACAACTGTGATTTTGTGGTGCTTTAATGAGTCGATCCTGATGGGATATTTCTAGACTGGAGTTGATGTTTAAATTTTTCCCCAAATGGTTTTTGACTTATGTACTTTGACTTTCAGGGGCGGTATCTACGAAAACTGTTGAATCAATTTTTTCTACCATCTCATCTAGTGGGTAGTTCTCTCGGGAGTGCTCCTCCATAATGTGACCTGGGAAGGATATAATGAAGTAAGTTTTGGATGAGTTGTGAAGTTGTAGATAAGTTCATCTTTAGTGTCTATTCCTAATACCAATGTTTTCTCCAAATGTAAGATGGGTTGGATGGCTTCATCATCACTATCCCCCCATCTAGGAAGGTGCTTTAGAGTCCGAGGAAGGCTTAGCAGGAGGGTAAAGGGTGATATTTTTAATGGAGTTTCCATGGGATATTGTCATGTCTCTTGGCATGCCACTGATATAGGCACCTGTCATGGCTAGCCAGAGTCTTCCTAATATCAGTGGATATTCACCCAAGTTGGACTTTGGTTGCAAAATAATGAAATCTTTTGGATATTCCCGGGAAACAATTGAGACTATCACATCATCCACTATACCCTTTGGCGTAATAGTATACATGTCGGCCAATTGAAGGATGGTAGGGTTTGGTCGAAGTTGGACAACTAGAGTATGTCCATAGTCTCCTTTTTCATCAAGTTAATTGCATCCCCTAGGTCAATCAAAGTGTTGGGAATGTGGGTATTGTTGACATGGATGTTAAAAACCAAACTCCCTAGGTCTACATATGTGGTCATGAATATTTTACCCAACATTAGATCTGCTAACTTCCCTATAACATGGACAGTTGGAGGGTCCTTTTTCTTCCTTCTTGGATTTCTTAGACATAATTACCACATGGTTTTGGTATATATTGGTACATCCTTAATTGCTTGAAACAAGGGAATTTTTACACATACATTCTGCAGTTCCCCAAAATATCAAATTCAGGTTGTACCGGGGGTTTGTCAATGGTTAATTGTTTTGGGTAAGGTGGAGTTGAAACAGGTTCAGAAGGCTTGTGTTGAACAATATTTTCTGAGGTGGATGGTTGTAAGGTTGGGGAAGAGTCTTGTTTTTCCAGCTCATGATCCTCCTCCTCATCATAATGTTCTTGAATGATAGGTAAGTTTTTTTTGTTAATTATTTTCCTTGAGTGTAATTATATATCATCACAATCCACAGAATAAACAAAATAAGTCAGAAAAGTGGGTAGCTCAGTGTTGTAGGTGGGTTGAGTTACTTTAATGTTCAAATTAGGGATGGGTTGGGTAGGAATTTGTGATGGTATTTTAAGTGGTTGATTGGACGGTAATTGCAATTTCTATTGATGTTGGTCTAGAGGATTTGGTTGAACTGTATATTGTTGAGGTGGATTTCTAAAATATGAATGCCCTCTCCAACCATGTTGCCAGGGTTGGTTCCAAGCTTTAGGGGGGCACTACTTCCAAGGCATGGGTGTGTACTAATTATGTGTTGGATATTGATATGGAATAAAGTATTGAGAGTATTGAGATGGTTCTTATGTCATGCCTGGTGGCCATGGTAGACATGGTCATTTCTGGGCTACAAAAAATATTTGCTCAATCTCTTCATTAGCCTCTTGATACAATGCCTTAAGCTCAGGCAAGGAGGGGAAATTCTTTGTAGCATGGTTTAGCTCACAAATAGCACATACCTCTATGTTATCCAGAGGAAATTCTCACAAGGGATGCTTCTTTAAACATTTAGAGCGGAATATGGCTAATGCTAAATCAACATCCTCTTTCTTTTTCTTGGTCTGAAGGATATCTAACTAGGAGCTAAGTGAGACAAGAATGTCAATTTTGAAATTATCCAACAAATTTCCTATCTCAGCTTTGGTAACTCCTCCTCCACTAGATGACTTGGTGACCTTTGAATATATGTCTCTAGGGACTCTCCCAAATTTTGTAGTGTTGCACGAATAGTGCCTATAAAGTTCACGGATTTTCTTGTATTGTGATCAGAAGATGTTTCCATCCCCCATGAGATTTAATATGTATATGAATTCATCCATAATTCCTCGAAGGATAATAATTCACAAAGTTTCAGGATCTAATGCATTAAGTTTGGTCCTCTGCAAATTATATCGGAACCTCTCTAGATAGTTGTTAGGCTCTAATCTACTGATGTAAATTAGAGTGCAAATGATTGTCAATCCGGTGTTTGTAAGACTTAGAGGCACATCCAAAATGTATGGATTTAGAGATAACTTTTATTCTTTAATGGGAATAAACCAAAACCTATTCTAAGAGCTGAATATGGAAGAGATGCTAAGCTTCTGAACAGAAGCTTAGNCATGACAGTAATCAGCAAATGTTTTCCTAAAGAGTATTAACAGTAAGCATTCAAAAAGATATTCAAACTAGTTCTAAGGCTTGTTAATGCTAGAAAGAAAAAACTCTTATTCAAGAGATGCATTCATTGTCTTCTTTCATTCATTAGCAATTATCACCAATTCTTGTTAAATCAAAAGTACTGAAAGCATAAATAACTCAAAAAGCATTCATGATTATCCTAATGCTTGAAAGCAAACCACACATTGAATTCTTGTTCAAGAAATCATTCACAACATGAGTAAGGCTTTGAAACATTAAGCATATCACTTAACTATGGAATTCATCTAACTACAGCAAAGATATGAATAAAACTCATCTACAGCAAGATCTGATCTAAAACATGTATCAAAGACTTGAAAAGAACATAAAGGAAGAGTGTACTAGTTTGGCAAAGGGGGCCCTCCAATGCTTCACTTGTACACTTGAGTTGTCTCAGCTAAGAAGGAGCTTCCAGCAGCATTCACATCATCATATCATAAACATTATCAAGAACAAAACGCAGAACTGATCTCAAGATTGCAAATTCCAAAGTTTCTTCATTCACATCCAAGGTTGTCATACTAGTCTATGCCTTAGAGTATTTATACAAGAGTTTTGAAACTAATAATGCTAATAAATCTCCTAAAGATCATGAAAAGATCCATAAAATATGCTAGGAAGTTCGAATACCCCCTTCAGATCCATAAAATATGAACAAATCCCAAGAAAATCTAAAACTGTCCATGATTTTAGGCTAAAACAGGGTATTTTCTACTGAAGTGGCCATGTTTGACCAGCGTTGACCAGACACCTGGAAGGCTCAGATCTTGAAGCTGATAGGTAATTATCCATCCTTGTACATCAAGGATCACAACCCAAGTCTCAGATTTCACCCAGCTATCCTGCGAGTACACAAACCTAGGAGCAATTACGGGATTTAGTCAAACCCTGTAATTTCTAATAAATTTTCTATTTTAATGCCAAAAATTTGAAAACTCAATTCTTAAGCTAAAGAATGATAAATGTACCTTGCATAAGCTGTTTTATGGAAAATATGGAATGAAATGGAGGCAAAATGGATGGTTTTGGAGGCAAAAGTATAGTTTATGAGTAAAAAGGAAGCATAAAAATGTACTCAACATCTCCCCCAAGAGGAAGACTTTGCATGTCCTCATGCACAAAAACAAAATGTTCTTGAACCTCTGTCAATGATCTTCTGCCACCTCTGTTGCCTGCAATAATGTCTCCACATTAACCTGAGCTGTATGAAGAGCTTTCATTCTTTGATATTTTTCTTTATATGCCTTCTTCTGTTGAAACCATTTATAGGCCTGTTTGGAGATTAATTTGTTTTGCTTTTGAAGCTTCTTATTATTTTTCTTCAAGGTTTCATTCTCTTCCTGTGTTTTATGGCTTTGAGTCCTTAACATTTCATTCTCTGTTTTTATGTACCTTTCCAGGACTTCAATTTCCTTGATCTTTCTCTTCATTTTCTTTATTTTCTTGTTTTTCTTATCAAGTTCTAATGTGGACCCACCAGCCACTTCTTCCATTTGTTCTACTGTCTATGGAGTTTGAGTTTCTTCTTTCATATATTTAATTAATTGTTCCACATCTTTTCTCATTTGCTCATATGTGGAAGTTTCTTGTCCTTCAAAATCATCATTTTCCAATGATTGTGCCTCCAGAGTCTGAATATGTGCATACTGTGCTTGTTGTGCTTCATCATCACTTTCTTGTATTTGTCCTTTTTAGACTTGTTGGCGTTTCCTTGATTTTCTTTCATATGTGGAAAAAATCTTGTCTTTTTCCTCAAATTATTTCTCATTTTTCACCAGGGGTCAAAATTTAGCTCAAAAATCAAAGTTCTCGGAATTGCCTCAAAACGAACAGGTGTGTATCCCTCGTCATCACAAACCCAACACAACTCGTTTGGGTTCAAACGGACGTTGGATGAGTGAGATATCGCGATCTGTTCGAATCGTCAAACACGCAAAAAAAAAATGTGCTGACTATACAATCCGTACGGATGGTGACGTGGCAGAGTTCGTACGATGATGTGGCATGTCCGTATGCTGAGGTGGTATTTGGTGACATGGCATTCATTAATTGGTAGATTTTGGACGAATCCTGTTGTGACACGTGGCATCATTTTGGCAAGTGGTTTGGTGCCACGTGGCCCAGTCGTGGGCTGCCACGTGGCACCCTGTTATTGGTTTGGTTGTTTGTTTAAAAGTTATGGAGTCCATGGGGATCGAACCCCGGACCTCCCCCACCGTGGCATAGCCTTTGCAAATTCTGCGCTGCCAACGTACCACACTATCTTGCTTTTTATATGAACGGTTTAATATATATTTAAAATGGATTTTTTTTATGGTTGGTGCGGGGGTCCGGGCTGGGGCTTAGCCCCAGCCCCTGGTCGCACAACCCATATCCATATGACCATACAGTGGGATCCACGACCACCATTTGCGCGCGTGAAAATTTTGGATTTGTTTTTAAAATGGTTACAGCCAACCATTCGCCCGACACTTGGCGCATTTTCATTGGTTTAAAAATCTTTGCCCTTTTTATTTGAGCGCGAGGTCACATGGACCATATGCCCACTGTTTAGGCGGTTAGGGGCTAGGTGCGCCCTAACCATTCGACAATTTTGCCCATTTTGCGTTTGCACTCGCCTGCTAGGTTTTAGCACGATTTTGAGCATGTGTGCTAGGTTGGGCACACAGAGGTGCATTTTGGTGAACCAGAGACAGCAAGCTTGAAGGAAGAAAATGGCAGGAGGCCTATCTTCTTCATTTTTTGGCCAAATGAGGTGCCGAAAAAGCCCGGCTAGGGGTTTTTGGATGTTCTGAATCCATTGGCACTATTTTCAAATCCATTTGAAGACTTCTTTTGCAGGTTTTTCATCATTGAAGTTTCAGAGAGCTCTAGGGAGCTTAAGCCCTCATTGTTTGAGGTCATGCTTAAATGAGCCCAAGTCTATTTTCTGTGACTGAATAGTCATTTTTGGCTAATTGTCATGCTCTGAAAACATTGGAATAGGTTTCAGATCCATTTGAGGACTTTTACATGTGTTTTTGCCACAAATAAGCTCAGGGAAGCTTAAGGCCACATGTAGAAGAGATCATGCTCGAATGAGCCATGATCCGTTTTCAGAGTTCTATTAGTCATTTTTGGGGTTTTTATGTATTCTGAACCCAATGGTACAGTCAATATTTCCATTAGATTTGAGCAGCATCTTGTAAAAGAATCTTTGACAAATTAATCCCAAAGAGCCAAGTCCATTGATGGAGGCTCAAGGAGATGTAGCCCAGAGAGGGGTGAAATCCTTTATCATCTTGTTATTATTGTGAGTTTGATGGTTGATTTGTTGCAAGTTATATTTGTTGTGCACTTATTTAAAACACATATTTAACCATTTAAAATAAAATTTCCTCACACATGAACATTTAAAAGAAGATGCATGAACTTGGCACATAATTTATCTTGCATATTTTAACACATTGAGCAAGGTCCTGTAAAGTTTTATTTTAGTGAAGTAGAGGGTGCTTGCATAGAAAAACAAGTCATCCCACTATTTTCAGATCATCCCCATAGGCTATTTTGAGCTTTTTGCCTTGGGGTTCAGTATTTCTTCCTCATCATCGGTCACAACCAAGATTTGTTCCTCTTTTTCTTCCTCTTTTATTGTTTCAAAACCATTTCCAATGATAAACTGTTGCCAAGTCAAGTTCTGCTTCTGTAGTTCATATATGATGATCATTTTAATGAAGCCACAATGATATAGACTCTTTTCTGTATTCCTCCCTCATTTTTGGACGGCCTTAGCCATCTTAGAAAGGCTTTGCAGTAGAAAATAGGGCATGTTAATTTCACAGTCACCTTTTAAATGTTGTAGCAGCTTGATGTGATATAGGTAGATAATACTAAATCTTCCTTCACAAGTTATAAACTTTTGTATGAGATAGGTTAATTCATCCCAAGGATGAATCAACCAACTCCTCGGGATTCCCTTCTTCTAATTGATTGCTGCCACCCTAGATCTGGAAATAAAAGATGCACATGATTTATCTTTAAAATGCTTAGTTTTGAAATATCTTTCTCCTGTTTGAGGAAGTCCAGTGACATGTGCAATTATATCTTCAGAGATTCTAATAGTAAGGTTTCCAATAGTAGCCCTTTCCCCATCAAATGAATGAGCAAATTCTAAGGAAACTTCCTCATAATATCCATCAAACTTCTCAACGAAAGATATCCACTGTTTTTGCTCAAAAATTTGTATACAATCCTTATGAATTTTTTATGTATCAAACTTCTCTAGTTCATACATAAACACCATTCTTTCAATTTTTAAGAGAAAGACCCTAAAATGTTTTCACTGTTTATAAAAAGGAGGTCTATTCTTGTCAAAAGTTTCAACCCTGCATATTCTTCGACCAAGATTTTTAAACTTGCAGACTCTTTTTGGATTTAATTCTGTGAATGGTCTTCAATAAGATTTTTTTGTTCAAAAACAAAGAAAATCTCATATTTTTTTTAAATTTCTAAACTGCTCTTTGTTCTCAATCATAAAATTTTGATGCAAGGGCATACCTGGTAATTCGATAAAAAATCCCAAGCTTCTTGTTGAAACCCAGCTCAGTTTTCCTTCTTACAATCAACCTCTGCTAGAAATGAATTGTTTCTGTTCTCAAAATGTACCTCAGGAAGTCAAATTTTGCACTTAGCTTTAACAATTATTTGAATTCGAACTTACATTTCACTGGCCGACTCCTTCTTGAACATGTTCTCTTTGCCTTTACTCTCCACGCATTCCCCTCCACTTGCCACGTTTTTTTCTACAGGGCGAGAATATTGTATGTTGACAGTGAAATTGTCAACATACAATTCGATTTTCAACTGTCTAAAAGAAATTTCGGGCTGGGTAAGCAAAGGAAGGAACGAAATTAGGGGGATTCTGGATTTCATATGGCACTGGAGTGTTTGAAACAAAGCATGCGTTTGAATGGAGGTAATTATACACAGGAGTGCGTCGGCGGTTCGAGTTTGGGGAGCATCCAAGTGAGACACAGCACATGAAAAGAGTTTAAGTTGCAACACTTTTTAGGAAGAGAGCAAAAAAAAAAAACGTTGTGAAGGAAACTTTACAAAAGTGTTTTTAAAAAATGCATTTGTACAGCCTTTAGGTTGATCGATCATAGCTAAAGGTGCTTCTTATTCTTTCATTAAACTTTATGAGATTCCACTCTTTCCTTGTAATCATCATAGGAAATGGTTTTTTTTTTTTAAATGTTTTCATTTGACTTATAACTCCCTTAATTCGTTTCCTTTGAGTAACCATCCCCTTTGTCATGTTAAAACCTTCTTCTTATGACCCCTTTCCTTAATGTGTATGCAAACAACCTTTCATTTATGCAAACAACAATTCAGTCTGTGTGTATGCAACTTATGTCTTCATAAAACAGAGCATTTACAGCTCAAAAACAATGTGTTTGAATTTGAAACCTGATCCTTTCCTTATAACTCCCTTGGAAACCAAAATTGGTTCCTTTGAGTACCATTTTTTATGCTTTTGAGGGTATATGAAAAAAATGGAGTGATAAAAAGATGATGTAGGGGAAGGGAAAGATAGGATATTTATCATTGCTTTAGCTTATGAAGAATTTTCCAAATTTTTAAAGCATTAAAAAGAAAAATGTATACTAACTTGTTTGCTCATTGTGTTTGCCTGATTGAAGCTGGCTGG
>JASDQU010504615.1:26700-39850 GCA_032191745.1 Picea mariana | reverse complement strand
TACTAAATTTGGGCAACCCAAACTTAGAATGGAGGATTTCAGTGATCAACACCGTTTTTGAATCTGGTTTTACAAGGAATCCAATCAAACGGTGGTCTAAGAAGTGGCGAGAAAACCTTAATCGATTTGAAGCGACAAAATCGATACTTTCATCCAGTTTAAAAATTTCACCGGTTTAGGATATAGGATTTTCAAGGAAGCTTGGGAATCGTTTACATCTTGAGATAACGGTAGCTTGGAAGAGATAACCCTATAGTAGAATGGTGATGCCTTGGAGGGTTTTTTTTTTTATTTTTTTAAAGAATCCACCCAAGTCAGTATTACTAACTTACGCTCGTGAATCATCTTCTATCTCTTTCAATGAGCCCAATGCTATGCTTCAAGGAAACACTTTATTATTATTACTTACTCTAATCCATCATGCGAAGAAACATATTCTCTATGTGTAAAGGATTACAACAAATGTTAACCTTAACAATGAGGTAAGGAACAGAGGTAAGAAGGGTTAAGGAAAGGCTAACGACAACTTTTCATATTACTTTTGATTCTAGGGGCGAAGACATCCTTTATAGATTCTTCTCCTAAAACATTTCCGACCCGAGCCATCTCACTAACCTGCAGTCACTCATTCGATCGAAAATTAAAACTTGTTTAGTAACTTAAATAAGAATTTCATAACTACAGACCATCATAATTTTTTTTATAGATACAAAATGAATAGGTCGCAAAGGTCATAATATTGTGTGTGTGTGTGTGTGTATATATAATAGAGATGTGAATTTCAAAGTACTTCGATTCTTACATTTAGCACAACAAATTGTATGACAATCCACCCAAAGACATTTAATTTAATAAGGAAATGGGTAGTTACAGGCACTGTTATCCCCATTTTGTGGATAACTAAGGAGATTATGTCTCGAGGCCCTCAGGTTGCATATATGGAGTGTCAAGAGGCCACATGATCAACAAAATCCCTTTTACACAGCCATAAACTCGTATTTTCCACCACATTGATCCAACACCTGTTCATCGTCCACACCATCTTGCCACCACAAGTCACTTGGGTCTTGCTCCATGTGGTACAAGTCAGGTACGATGGTGGGCATAATTTCAATATTTGAGGCATTCTAGCTTGTGTATTAGAGGCTATTTTTTATTATGAGATATTTTCTTTGGAAACTATGCCTTTTACCTTGTTTAAATGTTGGTGGTTGGCTTGGGGCACTCAAGTAGATGGTCACCCTTAGGATGGGATGTTTTTGGGAGCTTCCTTTGATGAATCATCATGCCACTCTCAACCATACTTACCACTTTCCATCATTATTTCCCCTCATGACATCATCTCTTGGGATTTTGGGGTAGATTGACCCTAGAAGGGACCATTCCTCATTTCATGGGAAGAAGGGGTTGAAGGCCCAGAGGGGAGTTAGTTGGAAAAATATAAAATCCTAATGAAATAACCTTCCAGATGCTTCTCCCGGGGGATCCAGAGAAAGCAATGAAAATCTTATCCGTAAGAAAATAAGGACCCAATGAAAAGAATAAATAAAGGCACTTAAAGGATCAGTTGAGGATAGGGGGTCTCATCACGAGCTAGCCTATCATGTGCATGGGTATCTAACGGTATGACATTACCATTTCTGGTCATCACACCAGGGTAATGGCTCTCTTTTGCATGACTGAGGGAAAGGGGGTCTCATCATGAGCCAACCTTCTCATTTCTGTGAGAGTACTTGTGGGTGACACTGCGAATATTTGGTCCCCACGCCAACGCAGTGGCCTCCAACACACCCTATGCTATATTGAAATAAAATACAAATAAATAAAGATAAAAGGAAATCGATGGGCTTGGAAAAAATTCATTATGGATGAAGGTGCAACACACCCTCCACAAAGGCACCCATAAATGAGATACTATGGACCCTTACATATCATGAACCACATGCCCATTGAGTATTTCCCCCATCCATTCAATTTCATTCACATGACTCAGATAGGTTTGTTCCTAGACTTAAGGGGTTTGATCCATTGAAAAGAAGTACCATGCCAACCCTCCCACAACCAAACTTGGAAAAATGTTTGGTTTCTTAAGCACATGTTTATATGATGTAGTCCTGGTATACATGATTTACTGGCTATTTTATTGATTTGATTCAGTCATCATGATGCTTGGAATTGAGATCCTTGGAGGGCGTATCCATTTGTCTTGCAAGTACAGGTTGGTGGCCAGTTTTAGAAGAACAAGCCTAGCTTGGGCTTCCATGAGGGAAAGCAACCCACAAGATGGATGACATAGGCCCACATGCCAGATGACATAGAGATGCTTTCAGAGGCCTAGGAGACAGCTCGATAGACATAGCCCACCCTTTGCATGCCAAATGACTTTCCTAGAAGGGGAAATACGTCACTCCCTAAGGGCTTGATGTCACATTTGAGGAGCATGTGGTTATTGGAATTTTTAGGTGGACAGGCTCGAGATGATTGCCACATGGCCTTTGGAGGCCCTACTTTGCATCCTAGCTCTAACGACTTGCTCAATTTTCCAAAACGTCCTCTTTTAAGGGATGACGTCATCTTTGTTTTAGGGTTTTCTTTGTGCAAAAGTGAAATTAAAGAGAATTTTTAAATATTATCTTTGTAAAGGGGAAATATTAGGGTTGTTGACCCCTAGTCTTGTGTTTTACTCTATTATTATGTGGAAAAATTATTTTGGAAACTTTTTATATAAATAGAGATCATAATATCTCATTTTAAAGACATAACTCTCCATTGTGAGAGGATCTTGGACTGAAATTTTCACTCTCTTTGGCTAGTTCTCTCTCTTTTGATTTTGTTTATGGCTATGTCTTGGTTATGGTTGATGGAGATGGTGCGCTAGCCTTGGAAGGTTTTATTCATTATTTTATTGGTTAGTCTTGCTTTTATTCCCTTTTAATGCTTGAAGGTGCCATTTATTTCATTGTATTATCATTTGTAAAAGTTAAAGGTTATATTTTCTTGAGCCAAGTAGGGAATACAAGGGAATATACCCCTACTTGTGTTTCCACCATTTTATTTCTAATGGAATATTGCTTCATAAGGGTTTACTAAGAGGAGTATAATTGCATACACCCTCCTAGTTGAAACCTTAGCTAAGAGAAGCTTGCCTTGGGGAGTAAAAGGGTTTACACCCCCAAGGAAGTAGACTATCTAGATTCTTCACATTCTCTTGACTCCATTAACCATTTCTTAAAGGAATTAGTCATTTAATTATTGCATGAGAGAAATAAATTGTTGCCTTAGTAAACATACAAATTTCAAGTTTTCAAGTTGTCTCTTTTGGATAATGATCTTGATGCCTTGGGGATTATCCCTCCCTTAGGGCATCCTCTTTCTCCCACAAATTCTTATTTTTGTAGTAAAACTAACCTACAATCATTAGGGATGCTTTAAACTCTAACCCTAACTGCTAATATCTCACAAACCAACCCTAGACTAACCCTCTAGCTTTGCTAGTTTAACCTACTAACCTAGGTGCATCTATTGGGATAGATTTTGGCATTTTTTGATGGTAAGATTTGTTGTTGTAATTAATTGAATGCTACAACCATAAGGTTTATGTACTGTTGCAGAAATTTACTTTTATGACAACCATCTTTATTCAGTCTTGAAGTGCTATTTTTGGTCTACATTGGTTACTAGTTTTATTGTGGACATTGCTAACTAATATAAACCTTTTACTTGTTGATTTGGATGTAATCCATTGCTGATATAACTGCTGCAAAATAGGGACAACAAATTTAACTTGCGTATCCACTTGATATATTGCTTTTCATTTGGATTTTTCTTGTGTCTCGGGCATGTACAATCATCAGGCTAAGCAACACATCCTTTGGGGCAGCATTACTTGGTCAGCAAGGCATCTCCCTTTTCCTCTTTTCCACTTAGTACACCGAATTATAGGGGCCTCTCCATTACCTTTTCATTTCCCCTATCTTTCCCCCTATGGTCACCGGGATCTCCTCCCTAGAGTGACCTAGTCACCCTTGAAGTGCAAGACCTACATCGAGGTGACATTGGGTGTAGGATTCCCAAGTTGTAGCACTTTCTTTTGTGGTTGGTTAAGGATTTTCCCAACCTACAACTTGTGCTATAACATTTTGGTGCCATTGTTGGGGAGGATTTTGAATCCTCTTTGTCCCCTAAATGACACTTTTGGCAAGTCTCTTTCCCAAAGCCTTCACCCCGAGCTTTCCTGGAAACTCCACTCTAAGAACCTACCCATTTTCCTTTGAAAAACCTTCTTCAAAGTTTGTTTGGTGACTCCACCATTTCCCAAACCCGCCTTTCCATTACTTACCTTTCCCATGCTCTCCCTTTTCATCCTTTGATAAGCCTTGCTCTCCCCCGAAAAATCCTTTGAGGTGTTCTTCTAGTCGATGGGACTATGGCACCTTAGAATCAACCAAGATCCTTCCATCTCTCATGGAAGGAAATTTTGAAAATGGAAAGGGAAAAAGTTGCTAATGAAGTCGTTGAAGATCTGATGAATCAAGTAAAAGAGATGCTTGAAGAACATTCTTATGAAGAAATATTCCAAGAAGATCTTGATGAAGCTTACCACATTGAATATTCTGAGGAGGAATTTAATGAAGATGAAGTGCTTTCACTTAATGACCCAAATGAAGACATCCAAACCACTATTCATCCTACACATCAAGAAGAGAACATTATGAGTTATGATCCTTTCTAGGATCTTGATGAAAACCTGTTCCATGATCCTGGAAGTGAAGGAGCACTAGAAGAGTCCTCAGATACAATTGATCAACATATTGACACTTTCATACAGATTGGAAAATGTGGATGGGACATCAGCCTTTTCACCTTTGACAGAGATCCCACTTACGACGTTGAGGGCAGACCTCAAACAAAGGATTGGTCTCCATGCATATATGACTCAAATGTTTTGGATGGTGATGGTGACATGATCACATATTTTCTCAATCCATTTGATAATGACTTGTCACAACATTTTCAGGGTGATGCATATCCTTTTGGGGATGCATATTTTTTCTATAAGGATTTTTAGACATATTCTCCCTTGATTCTGGAAGAATACCAAGACATAGACATCCTGGGGAAATCAGAGGTTCACTCTACGAAGTGAAATTTTTGTCATATTGGGGATTCTCACTAGAATTCACAAATGAAGAGGCGGTGCTTTTCTTCTTCTAGACTTAAGCCCGTCCCATACCTCATTTATTCCCCTCGGGTGAAGAATGGGGTCTTCTTGAGTTTCCTCAAATCTTCTCAGTCTTTAGGGAGCAGCGCTTATGTTGATGAGGATGAAGATGAGACATCATCTACAAATGCTAGTCCACTCTATATATGGATAGATCGGGTTTGTGGCTATGATTGCACGTGGGAGTTCCAAGACGATTGATATTGTGGTTCCTCTTTTCAACAGGATTTCCTCCCTCCCACCCATCTCCATGTGTTTTATTTCATGATTTATTATATGTTTATTTATGCTCATGATTACTATGTGATGGACTTATCTTTGTTGTTTCACATGATTAAGTAGAGGGGGAAATTTCTTTGTTCGATGATTAGGTGGTTGCATTGGTTGTACGATTTCACCTAACACCTTTGAGACTTGATATTCAGGGTCCTATGACCTTGTAATGGCCCCAACTGTTACGACACAAAAACAACGTACAACAAGTAATTTTTTTTTTAAAGCATTAGGAAAATAATGTCAACAAAAAAATCCTAGCAACATAACTCGACGACATCATAAAGAATGAATTACACTCTACACATCGTCATAATCAATCACATCGCAACCGACACATCCACAATTTAGTAACGACATATAATCAACCTTCATCATAAATGAACGACGACACAAAGTAACAACATCACCCGCTACTCATCACTAATTTAAATAACAACGCAATCAATGTGCCAATGAAGGATATCGACGCATAAACATAAAAGGCATAGCATATTAGCACATCAATATTTGAGAAATTTAAGACAACACTCATCAGATAAAGATTATACAATGACTACCCGCCCAACCTACCCTGCAAGGTTAGGACCTCCAGGACACATAAGCAATTCTCAAGCCTAGGTTCCCATCGATTTTGACCATTTATGGTCTCAGGGATGATGATTGTTCTGAGGAACAAGGAGGTGTCTACATTCCACCCAACACAATCAAGTTCAAGCCGACTAAGCTAAATAACAACATCAATGATCATTAAGGTGCAATAGCATTAGAAAAAAACAACACATGTAACATAAAATTTCATGGCCAGGAGAAATTAATACCAAATCCATCTAGCAACGACATAAGCCAAGGTGCAATAATCTACTTATTTAATTTTTAAGGCGCAAACAAAATCTACTTATCTTCCAGGCGAGTGATTAAATCAATACTCAAATTACAATAATCAACATCATAATCAAGGTGTGCACATGATCTAATTTCCGTATTTACATAATTCGCATGTCGAATCAATGCACACATTTAATCATTCACCAGGAATCATACAGTAACATTGTGACAAGCGTGCTAGATAACTAAGGCGTAAACAATTTACACCTCAACTTAGTCCATGGTGCCAACGATCCTAACACTTATTCATCAACATCATCCAAGCGCAAGATAAACAATTCTACACCATCATACATGACATAAAACCCATTGCACAAGAAGTCCAAAAACCCTTAAGTATCATACATTATATGGAATCCATAACGAAATCATTCTAATATAAATCAAAGCTAATTCAATGACACAAGGTAAATACATTCGTTACATTTTATTGCGCAAAAAGAAAAATCTAAACATTATACAATACCTCCTTCAATACCTTAATTTTCATATGCGCAAGAAATAAACTAAATTTAAAACCATCATTCAAGAACAAACTAAATAAACTAAATAACTAAACGTCTAAAACCATCATTCAATACATTAAATTCATGCGTGCAAGAAATAAACTAAATCTAAGCAAACATGCATCCATGTCATCTATTGCGCAAGAGTACCCAAGCCTTTTTATTCCAAGGCACAAAATAAATCTAATCTCGTAATTGATCTTACTTTTCAATTATTACAAGGTACTAAGGAAATCTAAAAATATTTAACTATCATTATGACATACAATCCATTTGCGCAAGAGACTCAAGTGCTTTGCTTAACCACTCCTCTATAAACATTTACTAAAACAACATTAATAATGACCCTTCATCATAAACAATTAATAAAAACCGACATTTAATAATGGACATTATTATAAACATTTAATAATAACTGAACATTAATAACGCTTATACAACATTAATAATAATCGTTCGTCATAAAAGTTAATTAAATAGACATTAATGATGAACATTATTATTAGCATTAATAATAACATCAATAAACGCCTATGCAACCATTAAAATAACCGTTCATTTAAACATTTAATAAAAGGAAACATTTAAAGCTGAGCATTTATTACAAGCTGACATTAATGATGAACATTATTATAAGCTTTCATAATAACATTAATAAAGCAAGGAAATACACAACAAAAATGCAGAGGAAGCATGCCCCTATGCTGGGCGTTTTTCTTGCTCACACGCAAAGTTTAATCGCATCAAATAAATAGGGAAAGACACAAAAAAATGCAAAGGAAACATACCCCTATGCTGGGCGTTTTTCTTGCTCACATGTAGAGTTTGTTCACATTATTAAAACTAGGAAAGACACAACAAAAACGCTGAGGCAACATGCCCCTGTGATGGGCATTTTGTTTTCTCACACATAGAGTCTTTTCACATAAAAAATAAACAAGGAAAGACCCAAAAAAAACGCAGAGGCAACATGCTCCTATGCTGGGCATTTTCCTTGCTCACATGTAGAGTTTAATCACATCCAAATAAACAAGGAAGACGCAACAAAAATGGAGAGGAGACATGCCCCTATGTTAGGAATTTTTCCTTGCTCACACATAGAGTTTAATCACATCAAAATAAACAAGGAAGACATAACAAAAACGCAAAGGAAACATGCCCCTATGATGGTCGTTTTTCTTGCTCAAAAGCATAGTTTAATCACATCAAAATAAACAAGACACAACAAAAATGCAGTGGAGACATGCCCCTATGCTGGGCGTTTTTCCTTGCTCACACGTAGAGTTTAATCACATCAAAGTAAACAAGGAAGACACAACAAAAACTAAGAGGGGGACTATGCCCAACAATATCAAACAACCATTACAAATGCATCAACAATAAATCTATGTACACTTCTAACTAATTTACAACTGCAACTTAAAAAAAATGTGTATCGTAATCTGACTGACGGCTTGCTGATGTTATTCGACTTTTGGCGATCCTCCTCGCTCTCACTTTCTAATCGTTGAGACCTCATCGATACCTCCCAACCAACGCTAGGGGTACTCTTCTTCCCCCTGAGCCCCCCGAGCCGCCAAGGGGCCATGCACACAAACTAGAGAAAGTTATCTCCCAGCTCACCTCGCAAGGTCGGGCTACCACTCTCTATCCGAGATAGGTATCCCAAATCCCACAAGAAAAATCAGTCAAAAGAAAAATCCGGCAACATAACATTACGCATAACATTCGTGATCCATTCCCCTTCTCTACCATTTATTTTATAGAGTTCTTCTTAGTGACACTTCCATTTGCACATTAAATTTGTTTTATTAAAAATTAATTAGGAAAAATTCTCCCCCGTACACTTGTCACCCGATTCTGTTTAGCAAGAAATTGCCATCCTGCATCCATCAACGAAAACATGTCAGCGATCCATAAACAACATCATAATATACCCAGTCATATGTCACATATGCAATAACAAAAATACTCAAACCATATACATCCCACTCCCTAAATCGATCCAGAGTCCAAGGAGGTCCATCGATTCCATTGACATCCTCAATCTATCAAGATTCATGCACACTTAGGAGAAACCAGTCAATAACACCTGTTTATACATAAATAATACATCATAACATCATAATCCACAGTCTCATCATCAAAATCCATAAGCGAAGCAATCAATCATATAATGAACCAGATCACTTTCATGTAAGTGTCCTCAAATAATAAGTCACATCATGTGCGCGCAAGAGCATGATGTTACAGACCCCAAGCACAGGTCTACCAGGATATGTTGTGGTTCTCATGCATGCTATGACGAACACATTTCCCCAAGTAGGAGTCAGATGTTATCCCCATTTTGTGGATAACTAAGGAGATTACATCTCTAGGCCCTAAGGTTGCAGATATGGAGTGTCGAGAGGCCACATGACCAACAATATCCCTTTTGCACAGACAAAGACCCGCATTTTCCACCACATTGATCTAGCACCTGGTCATCATCCACACCAACTTACTACCATATGTCACATGGGTCTTTCTTCATGTGGTACAAGTCATGTATGATGGTGGGTATCATTTCAATATTTGAGGCATTCTAGCTTGTGTATCAGAGGTTATTTTTTATTACAAGAAATTTTCTTTGGAAACTATTCCTTTTACCTTGTGTAAATGTTGGTTGTTGGCTTGGGGCACTCAAGTATATGGTCACCCTTAGGATGGTATGTTTTTGGGAGATTCCTTTGATGATTCATCGTGCCACTCCTAAACATACTTACCACTTTCCATCATTATTTCCCCTCATGACATCATCTCTTGGGATTTTGGGGGTAGACTAACCCTAGAAGGGACCATTTCTCATTTCATGGGAAGAAGGGGCTGAAGGCCCAGAGGGGAGTTAGCTGGAAAAGTATAAAATCCTAATGAAATAACCTTCTAGATGCTTCACTCAGGGGATCCCGAGAAAACAATGAAAAGATTCTCAGCAAGAAAATAAGGACCCCATGAAAATAATAGATAAAGATGCTTAAAGGATTAGTTGAGGATAGGGGGTCTCATCACAATCCATCCCATCATGTCCATGGGTATCTAACAATATTACATTACCATTTCTGGCCATCAAACTAGGGTAATGGCTCTCTATTGCATGGTTGAGGGAAAGGGGGTCTCATCACAAGCCATCCTTCTCATTTCCGTGAAAGTACTTGTGGGTGACACTGTCGATATTTGGTCACCATGCCAGGGTAGTGGCCTCCAACTCAACCTCTGCTACATTGAAAGAAAATATAAATAAATAAAGAAAAAGGCAATCAATGGGCTTGGAAAAAATGCATTATGGACGAAGGTGCGACACACCCTCCACAAATGCACCCATAAATGAGATACTATGGACCCTTGCATATCATGAACCCCATTCTCATTGAGTACTTCCCCAATCCATTCCATTTCATTCACTTGACTCATACAGGGTTGTTCCTAGACTTAGGGGTTTTGATCCATTGAAAAGAAGTACCATGCCAACCCTCCCACAACCAAACTTGACAAAATGTCTAGTTTCTTAAGCACATGTTCGTATGATGTAGTCCTAGTATGCATGCTTTAATGGCTCTTTTATTGACTTGATTCACTCATCATGATTCTTTGACTTGATATCCTTAGAGGGAGTATCCATTTGTCTTGCAGATACATGTTGGTGGCCAGTTTTGGAAGAAAAACCCTAGCTTGGGCTTCCACGAGGGCAAGTATCCCACATGATGGATGACATAGGCTCTCATGCCAGATGACAGAGAGATGCTTTCAGATGCCTAGGAGACAACTGGATAGACGTATCCCACCCTTTGCATGCCAAACGACTTGCCCAAAAGGGGCAATACATCACTTCCTAGGGGCTTGACGTCACATTTGAGGGGCATGTGGTGGTTGATGATGAATCAGAGCATGAAACATGGAAATTTGAGGTGGAGAGGATCTGGATGATTTCCACATGGCCTTTAGAGGCCCTACTTTACAACCTAGCTTCAAAAACTTGCTCAATTTACCAAAACGTCTTCCTTCAAGGGAAGATGTCACCTTTGTTTTAGGGTTTTCTTTGTGCAAAAGTGAAATTAAAGAGAATTTTTAAATATTATATTTGTAAAGGGGCAAGATTAGGTTTTTTGACCCCTAGTCTTGTGCTTTACCCTAGTATTATGTGGACAAACTATTTTGGAAAAAAAATGTATAAATAGAGATCATAAGATCTCATTTTAAAGACATAACTCTCCGTTGTGAGAGGCTCTTGGACTGAAATTTTCGCTCTCTTTGGCTAGTTCTATCTCTTGTGCTTTTTTTTTATGGCTATGTCTTGGTTATGGTTGATGGAGATGGTGCGTTAGCCTTGGAAGGCTTTCTTCATTTTTTTTGGTGGTTAGTCTGGATTTTATTGCCTTTTAATGCTTGAAGGTGCCATTTATTTCATTGTATTGTCATTTGTACAAGTTAAAGGTTCTATTTTCTTGAGACAAGTAGGGAGTATAAGGGAATACACCCCTACTTGTGTTTCCACTATTTTATTGCTAAGGGGATATTGTTTCATAAGGGTTTACTAAGAGAGTATAATTGCATACACCCTGCTAGTTGAAACCCTAGCTAAGAGAAGATTGCCTTGGGGAGTAAAAGGGTTTACACCCCCAAAGAAGTAGCCTATATAGCTTCTTCACATTATATTGACTCCATTAACCCTTTATTAAACGCATTATTCATTTATTTATTGCATGGGAGAAATAAATTGTTTCCTTGGTAAACATACAAATTTCAAGTTTTGAAGTTGTCTCTTTTGGAAAATGATCTTGATGACTTGGGGATTGTTCCTCCCTTAGGGAATCCTTTCTCCCACCCTAACTGTTAATATATCACAAACAAACCCTAGACTAACCCTCTAACTTGGCTATTTTAACCTACTAACCTAGGTGCATCTATTGGGATAAATTTTGGCACTTTTTGATGGTCAGAATTGTTTTTCTACTTCATAGAATGCTAAATCCGTAAGGCTGATATATTGTTGCATAAATTTACTTTTATGACAATCATATTTATTCAGTCTTGAAGTGTTATTTTTGGTCCACATTGGTTACTAGTTTTATTGTTGACATTGCTAACTAATATAGACCTTTTACTTGTTGATTTGGATGTAATCTATTGTTGATATAACTGTTACAAAAGAGAGAAAACAATCTTAACTTGCTGATCCACTTGATATATTGCTTTGCATTTGGATTTTTCTTGTGTCTCGGGCATGCAAATCATCGGGCTAAGCAATACATCCTTTGGGGAAGCATTACTTAGTCAGCAAGGCATCTCCCTTTTCCTCTTTTCCACTTAGTGCACTGACTTCTAGTGGCCTCTCCATTAACTTTTCCTTTCCCCTCTCTTTCCTCTGAGGGTCATCGGGATCGCCTCCTTAGAGTGACCTAGTCACCCTTGAAGTGCAAGACCTACATCGAGGTGACATTAGGTGTAGTATTTCCAAGTTGTAGCACTTGCTTTTGTGGTTGGGCCAGTCTTTTCCCAACCTACAACTTGTGTTATAACAGGAACAACTAATGGTTTACCAACATATTGGTGTATCGGTACTGCTAAAGGTTGTAAATAATTTTTCTGGAGCAATATAATTCAGTATTGATTTACTCAACTCCTTACAACTATACTCATATGAAACATAAATTAATATAAAAAAACTCCCATCCATATATATTCAACAATTATTCAATATTCTTGTTATGAACAAAAGAAACCATCAAGTACTGTATCCTGAAGAAATAGGTGATCTTCAATATCACACTTGTATGCTTCCTCCTTGTCCTTCCTTACTAATCCAACTTCACCGATACCTCCCAACCAACGCTAGGGGAACTCTTCTTCCCCCTTATCCCCCTGAGTTGCAAAGGGGTCACACGCAGTAACCAGAAAACAATAGCACCCAAACTTTCCTCTCAAGGAATATCTTCCACTCTTTTCAAGTTTGAAATCCCAACTCTCACAAGTAAAACTCAGTCAAGAAATTTTTTAGCAGCATAACAATACAACCAAAAGTGATATCCCCTCTCCCTTTATCTTATTTCTTTTATAGAACATTTCTCAATGACACATGTCCTCATGCACAAAAATAATTTTTTAATAATTTAATTAGAGGATTATTCACCCACTACATGTGTCACATTCTCCCCAAGTTACACATGTAATTTCTCTTTTTATTTTATTTAATTAGACAATTTCCCTCACATTCCCCAATGTGTTC
>JASDQU010504614.1:26226-38603 GCA_032191745.1 Picea mariana | reverse complement strand
TATATTGCGTCATTTCTTGATTCACTAATAAGATGAGTCTATTTTGAACGACTGCCAGAGTGGGGATTTTGGTGGTCATCTATCTAGGCTTGCAACAACCCATAAAATTTTGTGAGCCGGTTATTTTTGGTCGTCTATTTTTAAATATTGTGTCAAAGCAGTTAAGAAGTTTCACCCCTGCTAGGTGTTCACTCAGAATATGCACTTGCATCGAGCCCCTCTCCACCAAGTCATTACCGTCGGTCCCTTCACCAAGTGGGGGGTGGATTTTGTGGATTGCAACCCAACTTCGGTTGGGGGGAATCAACACATTGTCATGGTCATATACTTCTTTAATAAGTGGGATGAGGTCATGGCTATAGTTAAATCCGATGGTAAGACAACTGCATTCTTCATGTTCAATCAAATTATATCCAGGTTCGGAATCCCAAGTGACATTGTCACTGATCATGGAAGTCACTTTCAGAATGAAATGATGAAATAATTAGCATTGAAACTGGGGTTTAAACATGGTCATTCTTCCCCTTACTACCCCCAGGAAAATGGACAAGTAGAGGCCGTGAACAAGTCTCTCAAGAACATTTTGCATAAAACTATCATCCATAATATCTGATTGGCATATCATGCTTTATCCAACACTAGGCATATCAAACCTCGGTTAAGAATTCCACCAATTTTTCTCCTTTCCAGTTAGTGCACGATGTGGATTTGATCCTACCTATTTAATGTGAAATCCCTTGTCTTGATTGGCAATCATGCTCCTAACTAACACTTCTGATCTAGAACAACGTTGTGTACACCTAGAGAGTCTAGATGAGAAGCACTGAGATGTCACCACAACTGTCGAGGTGAATAAACAATGTGTCAAGGTCCAATATGATAGGTCTATCTATCCTCGATGGTACACTGAGGGAGACTTGGTCCTTCTATACGACCAAGCCAAAGAACTATTGGGGGAAAGAAATTTCAAACCCATGTGGCAAGGTCCCTATATCGTGTGATGTGTCTTAGAAAAAGGACCTTATGAATTGGAATATTATGAAGGGAATACTATGAATTGGAATATAATGGGATCTATGTGAAACGATACTATGCTTGAGCCCCAATCTTGGGTGTAACTATTTGTATACTAATGTATTTTAGTGTATGTATATATTTTTCCCATCATTCATCTTCAACTTTATTATCAAGTTTTCCCTTGGTTGGTATATGTCAACGGAGTCTTCGGTCTACTTAATATTCACATACGAAGCCAGTCATCATACATGGAACTTGGCTTCCACTAATTGGGTTGTTTACTCACCCGAGGGTCTACTGGTGTCTTTAGGTGGCGTTTTCCTAGGGTCGTCAATGAATAATGTGGAATAATATAGTGTCGTTATAGAAATGTTACTTGATTCCATTTCACATGGAATTCTCTCTTTAGAAGTTTTCCTGGACTCCCAGTTAGTAGTATGTCATTTGAATGACAGTTATTGTGTGAGAGACCCTACTCTACTTCGACGATTCTTACGTGTACGAATTTTGGAATGACATTTTTATTTCTTATCATCACATACCTAGAAGTTATAATTATGTATCTGATGCATATGCTAATTTTTTTTTAGATTTGCGTTTGTGACATAACTAAAGAAAAGAAAACACTTTCATCAATGTAAACATTGTAATATAAGTAAAGCCGAAGACCATTTTTTTTTAATATATATTTATCTCTCCAAAATATGGCGTTATAGTATAAAATTGGGGCTAAGACCCTCAAAATACATATATGGCCAATCAATACAATAATCATGACATCTACGCTTCTGGCACTAGATGTGTGTCATGATATCATACTATGGTGTTTGTGAGACACTACAAGAGTCATACCCAAGCATGAGGCACACCTACCGCCTATCATTGCATCGGATCTAGTAGTTCCTCCACCTGAACAATATGAATTATTTGTGTCAAATGAAATAAGTTTCCCTACACGTTTTGAAGCACTCTATCAGCGTCCCCTCCCACTGCCTCATCCCCTGGGTGCCTCCGCCAGTGTTGTGGAAGTTTGTCTAGTCATCGTGGACCCACATCTACATAATATACATGGTTAATTAGTACTTGATATCATCAAAATATATTTTTGTTTTCTTCTACAAAAATACAAAAAAAAAGAAATATTCAAAAAACTTTACATACCTATGGATCCATAGGTGGAACCTAGTGGTAATTGCATGTCCATATATCTTCTAAAGTAAATCTCTGCATAAGGGTACTCCTCCAAAGACATCACCTTCTAACTCCACTAGAATAAAAACTCGTCGTTGTAGGGTGTTGGTACCCTACCACCCCCTTGTCGCCTCATCCCCTCGGTCCACCATGCCATGGATGGATCACGAGGTTCATGTGAAACAATCTCGACTCTAGGGCCCAATATTGGAACCCGCTCGAAGAAAAAATTACATAGGATATATGCGAACCCGAAGCTCCTCTTTCTACACTATTTTCAGTCTGTTAGTTGGCTCTTCATGTTGTATAGAAATGAGGTGCACCATTCGTAAACCATGGGCCACAAGCACTCCACTGAATAGAAAATTAGTGGCCTTGATGCCTTATGCAACAAGGGTGACCCTGCGATCTGTGTCAACAGTAGGACAACAATATTGAGACTTATATTGTTGATCACTCTGATCGAGAGTTGTCTCCCTACATTCTTAGTCCCTACAATGTAATGAGTGGATATGTAGTCCTATATGTTCATGCCACTCCCAAATCCTTGGGCTTTGAGGTTGACAACCTCACCCCGACACGGCAATCTTGTCAAAAAGTATATATCCTCAACTTCAATCCTCAGTGATTTCCCATAAGGGTTGAAGGTCTTTGTATCTCGATCCCAGTAGTTCACTAACATATTGATAAGTCTCACTTGAGCCTTCATACCTTTGAGAGCCCAAAACTTATACATCCCAAATATTTTGAATGCCATTTGGGCCCRTGGATCTCTATCCACTACAACATTCACATCTTCATTCTCTCTTTCTCTCCACTCTAGCACCATCCTGCAAGAATAAAATCATTTTTTGAGTCAGTAACATTTTAAAAAACAAAATCTATGGACTTGTACGCTAGCTGCAGATTATACAATTGTGTATAGGGTTGTGTATATGTGACCCCAATATCTACATCCCACATATACACTAGTTTCTAAGTTGTGCTTTGAAATACTGAATAAATGAGACATAATTCCAATTACTAATCCACTAGAAAGAAAGAGAGGAGCAAGATGAATTACTTGGTCCAGACAGCTGTTGATTCCATCACTCATGGTTCCCGCAATCCAAAGTTGAAATTTGGGGGCAATTTGGTCCAAAATGCACTATTTGGGTAAAAAATACAAATGGTATAGTAAAATTGGTTATTTTCACTATTTATAGAAAATGTTTACCCACTTTGCATAGTTTTTTGTAATGTTTTGTCCTAGTGTACTAATACGGAAGTGGATGGAGTTGGTTTTGGTGGTTTTATCCAGGGATTCTTGCAGTTTATAGCGCCATGTTGCTCGTTCATAACTTTGGACAGGTATTTTGGTCAACCAACATATAGGATAGGCCATCAATACATTGTTCACACTTTCCTCATCTTATGATTGCGGTTCATATGCCTTAGGTCCAAACCCATTTAGTAGTGAGACATAACCTTATTTCTGCAACTAGAAGTGTTGCTATTGAATGGTAGAGACTTACCAAACATGGATGCCCTAGTTAGAACCTCTGCCCCATTCGCATCCCATGCAGAGATTTTTGTCTGTAGGATTGATAGTCCCTTATAGCTAATATATGACTTTGTGTTTGAACCTTGTTTCTTACTCATAAGCATGTTGACCGATACCTAAAGGGACTCCCCACAAGTTTGGTGTAAGCTCTTTTTTGGCTCTCTCAAAAAGTGAAAAGATTTTTGAGAGAACTTGTCTCTTTCACACTTGTAAATTGGATTTGAAAGGACGTCTATTTGGTGTAAGTTTACTCCTTTTTCAAACCAAGAATACTAAATTTACAAAATAGGACATTTTTTTGGGTTAAGTTGTAATTGAATCTCATTCTCTTGCTTGCAGTACTGAGCCTATTGTTAGTTCTCGCTTTTGCATCATAGGCTTATCACCTCAACAATTTGCATCATCAGCTAAGAAAATCCTTATTTATATCCTTTGTTGCTTGACACCTTGTACCCCAAGAGGAAACATTCCCTCGAGTGTCCATATCTTTCATGCACCTCTTTGCATTGAGCATAGGTATGTTCCACTGTTGGAACTAGTTTCTTACTAGTGAAACTCGTTTCCTCATTTGTATCATACCATTCATTTAACTATGAAAAAACAAAAAATATGGGAGGGAAAAGAATATTGTCCAATATTGGCAGCAGCCGTATCTCCTTTGAATAGAGCATGAACTTTTGAGTCCACTTGTCATCAAAATTTTGGGTTTAGCATGACCTTAAGAAGCTGAGATCGTTACTTAGAGTTTACTCTGACTGGTTACTCTTTCAGTCCCTATGGGGAGTTTGATTGGTGCCTCCTTCATCACAAAGTTTCRTCATTGAGTCTATGTTGTCAGAGTCTTCCATATGTCTCATKCTCTTGTTAAAAGGATCTYTATCAGCTTGTGTTGACCATTCCTCATAACTCTTGACTTTGCATGTCGTCCATACCCTCAGTGTGTCTCAAAGTTACATGAATTTTTAGTCCTATYGTGCACCCTAGTCCTACTTTTATCATTGGTAGGTAACCTTGAACCCAACAATCGACATTTCATCATTGGTCGYTGACTAGGGAGTTTCCCTTATGTTCGRCGACAAGATATCTATTCACACATTGGGATTCGTGTAGTGTCTTGGATTCCATTAGCCTTATTGATGGTTTCCTCGCATTTATCAATAGTTATCCTTATTGKTTCTTATTCAGAGKTTCTTTTTCGTGTACTACTTGCATCCTGAACACACAAAAGATGCACAGGGTCATTGGTTTGTGAACATGTTCTTCATTCRAATTCYTCCAAATCATTAAKCTCTTTCTTTGTACCTCGTGTTGAATGATRAGAKATTCCTTAATTCTGTCCTTTCAGCGGGTCTCCTTCCATTGAATTCAACCCATCTATTCTAGAAACGAGACCTAGAGTCCTATGAGTACCTAGAGGCTTGCAATCATTAGTGGCAGGTTCTCTCGCCATCAACATTTGGGAATACATCAATGTCTCTTGATTGATAGATTCTTCAAGTTTTCGACCTCAACACCTTTATTCGCACTTGTAATAATGTAATTGGTTCTTGATACCTACTTTCAATATTGGTAGGCTATCTCGCATTTGTTAACGACATACCTTAATCACTGGTAATCAAATAGAGTCTCATTGTTTTCAACGTCAACTCCTTTATTCATATGATGTGTACTTGCAGCTTTGGCAGATCATGTAGAAGACTTGAAGACATCAGTTCATAGTTGCAACTTTCCTGAGCTATTTCTATCTTTCATTGGAACAATACCTATGTGACTTCACTGATCATGGGGGATCAGATTGTACTCCATTGTATACAAATATCTTCAGATTGATTTTGAGACTGGTTTTACTGGGATTTATTTGTGACTATGAAAACATATGGCATGTAGCCACATTTTTATTTCCTATTCATGGCCATGAACAATTGTTTGGTATATTTTCACATGGATCTACAGTGTAATTCAAATTGACATCCATCTATGCAAAGTCAGTATAGATTGTAATATTCTCATGAGCAACTAATTTGTCCAAATAGGTCTCCATTACTCCACTTATGGGTATTATAATGTATTTTTTCCATCGCAGGTACTCCTTTGACCTGACACATTAGGGGGCATCCATTATAGAAATATTTTCCTCACCCTATGTAAATTTTCTCAGAAGGCCTTTTCCATTTCCCTATGTATATGTCACTAATTCCATGGAGTAAAAAATGTGCTCTCTAATCTTTTGCATAGTGCACACCTCCCATATCAACTTCACATGTTCCTACCTCTAGTTGGGTGCACACAACTACCCTGCTGCATAAGAAAAAGCTAAGATCAAATCCATAGAAGAAATCAAAACTAGAATAATTCAATTATCATGTAAAAATGAACCATACAAAAAATAAACAACTAAATTAAACTATATGCTTCATAAAAATCAAATCAAAACTATTTTATAATCAAATTAATAACCAAAACCATCACTATATATCCGCACAAAAACACAATGATAAAAAGAACATTTAAAAAATATGCATTGAGTACTCACACATTATGACAAATAGCATACATTGCGATGACAAATCATGTACTATGCAAAAGAAAAAAACAATTACTCATGTCTTTTCCAAATTTAATATATAATAATAATCAATATGAAATAGAGATTAATAATAAAATTGTTTTATTTTTATTTTTTTAATATTTTTCATCAATGTGATATATCATTAATTTAAGTTTGTAATTTAATTCTAAAGGTTTTATATTTATATATGAATATTTAGTATGATATTTTTTTGATCATTAAATTATAAATTAATATTTTTCTTTTTACCAAAATACATAGATCATTTACCTATTAAAAATGAAATATGAGGATATTTTACAACAAGTCAATTTAAACCAACAAAAGCAAAGCCTCATATCAATGTTTAAAAAAGCCAAATTTAAAAAAAAATACCTACTAATTAAGCACTTGCACTTCTTATGGTTTTGTCAACATAACTAAATTGTATATATGTATAAATGCTAATAAATTGATCCATCAACAAAACTGACCTACCTTGAATAACATAAAAAAACCTTAAATTTAGAAGAAAACAAAATTATTGAGGGCACCTACCTTGAATAACATAAAAAAACCTTAAATTTAGAAGAAAACAAAATTATTAAGGGCTTCTTGCTTGATGTCTTATTTCAGGTTGAGTTAGAGGTGTTGCATTTTCATATGTCATATTTTCATGAACTTGCTAGATTATTTCTTCATCTTAGACAAAATATATGACACACGAACTAAAATATTTAGAAAGGAAGTCAAAGAGTGAGAGATCCTAGCAAGACCCACAACCAATTCATAAAATATATTGCGATTTGCAACAATTTTTTAAATTTCCTTTGTTTTGCTAGCCACTATTCTTGCTAATTTTGCATTCATATCCCTTTGAGAATCAAATTGAAAATCTGTCTTGCTAGTACTAAAAAAAGAGAATGCTACCTAGAGATCGTCAATTTGAAATGTAGTCGTTCTTTAAACCTAATGTAGATTACAAATTTCACATAAAATGCATCAAATGAAGTGTCTATGACCCTAAATATTGAATGCAAACATGAAAAGGGAATCAAATCTAGAAGCAAACGAATTTCAAATTAATTGAATTTGAAAAGAAACCACCTACTTAACTAGATGCAAACTAAAAATGGAACACTGCTTATAAACAAGGCTGCATGGCGGCGTAGTCCCTACCTGATGGAATTGGTATAGGAAAAAGTAGTAGAGGCAGATGGAAACTGCAGCGGAGATGTGGCAAGGAGCATGAAGAATAGGTGGTATCCATCCAGTAAATAACACGTGGCCTCTAGAGCCCCATTTATGTTTTGAAAGCATAGAACATAGTACAATTTGTGCATAATGGAAGATAAAAATTTATGACAACACAGATATGAAAGGAGATAAAAAAGGATTTTAGTTTGAAATATATTAAATAAGTTACAAGTTCCTGGAAATTTAAATGTATTTTTCATATAGACCGGTGAAAGATAAAAATGTATGAGGACATAAATATAAAATGAGATAAAAAAAATAGTTTTATTTGAAATATATCAAAAAACAAAAGTTTGTTACATATTCCTAGAAATTTCAATGTGTTTGTCATATAGACTGGGATTGGGGCTGCCACGGACGATAAGAAAAATATGTACAAGAAACGAGACTATAGAAAGAATAAGTGGGCGACGGTAGAGTGCAATACCTAAAAAAATAAAAATTGAAAAGTATCAGTCTTTGGCTAGACATTTCTATTTAAAAAAGTGGAATAACTGGGTTGATAAACAAAACAAGATGTGATCAGTGGACTTACAATGATGGTACATATGACCCCTTTTGATAGTTTCTTGCAGATGCCTTTTGATTGATATCATCGACGACTGTTGGAATCGTGGCAACTTCTTATTGCCTTTTGTCGACGGCCTAATTGAATTCCATTTTGATCCATTCTTCAATGTTGCTTCTCATTGGGGCGACGTTGATCTCATCCTAGATTTTTATGTTGAAAAGTTTTTTTTCTAATTCCCCGAAGTCGATAGAAACATTACACAGAGCATGATCAATTTCCTCATTTTGTACTGAATATTCAACTAGCTAGTTGTCGAAGTGATCTTGGTCATATTCAAGGATGTTGTAAAACTTTTCCAAAGACAACACCTTAAACATATGAACCTGTTTATTGAAGTCTTTCCTAGTTAAGGGAAAGGAGTTGATGATTAAGTTGGGGTCTTGGAAGTCGTTGGTCCTTCTGGCTAAGTTTATTCTGGACAACCTTGTGAATAATTTTTCTTTCTTTGATATGGCTTGTTTACATGACTGAACAATGAGATGCAGGTTCTTCACCTTTTCTTTCCAGCATGCATTTAATTGACCAATCTAGTTTTTGGATGGAAGATATTGTTGTCTTCTTTTTTATTCTGTCATGTTGTTGACAACAGTGCCAAAAGAAAGGACAATGTTTAAATAGAAATGTTATTCATCTTTTAACTCCACCTGCAAATGTTCGAGAAAACTATGTGCCCTAGTTCCAAGGGAAGTCATGGTTTGTGATGTTTCACATTCCTCAGTAACCAGTTCCATTATTTTCTGGATATTATTCTCCACATATCCTCTACAAGATGCGAGGAGGATGGAGGATCCTTTTAACTTGGCTACAGTGGTGGCAAGCATGGCTATTTCCAATGTATTGGCAAGCAATGGCATATGAATCAAAGCCTCTTACAATTCCTTGACCCTATCCTTCAGTATTGCATTCTCAGCCTTGGTGCCTCCAATGGAATCATGAGGTGTATCTCCGATCGCTATGTGAAGTTAATAGATTTGGGATGGCCGCATGTTCTTAAGATTAACCTCTGAACGAGATTTTCCTTTCATATTTTTTAATTTTTTTTTTGCAATAATCAATATTTTGGACTGGCTTTCAAAAACAATGCTCTCGAACATGAAGGATTCATATTCGTCAAATTTTTCGGTATCCGATATGTCCATTGGATGACTATGTTGGATGGTGTCTCTGGGATGATCAAGGTAGTGGAACACGCTATCTATATCAGGCTCAAGTTCCATCTTCGCACTTTGAATTTCAGGCTCTTCCACCTGTCCCACTTTTTTTTTTCTCTTCTTGTATACTGGAAGCTTGTGAGAAATATCAATTTTAGAGTGAGGAGGGTCGTTATCTCCTCCTCCGTCTGAGGAGGGTCGTTATCAATTTTGTGGTGGGCCATTAAAACGATGCTCCGGGATGTCGTACTTTTTGGAGTTCTATTCGTCGATTGAACACTCTTGTCACGAGGGTCTTTCCCCTGTTGCTTNATATCTCAGGTTGAATTTTCTAGAACACATTACGATTTCATCAATTTTATTGACATTTTTCAAGACGAAGTCCTCGTCTTTCCAAGGCAGCGGAATGAACTATTTTTTTCTCTTCTCTTGGAGTAGATGCAACCAGTAGTTGTATTTTTGTGCTACTTATGCAACAAACATTATATTCGTAATGTGACATGAGGAGAGAAGGTTTTTCCCTGGACCCAAAAATCCTTATCACAATGTAATTATCCAAATGTTCAAGTGTCCCCTTCCTGTCCAAAAAACTGGTTGCCTGTTCAGATATGTGGGGAGCATCTTCTCCTAACAACAAAACTTTCAAAATAAACATGAAGCCATTAAAATACTCATAAAAACAGTGGGAATCCTTGTGCTTCCACAAGGTCTAGTACCAGAACATTACTGGGTCAAATTCCTAGTTTACATTCTTGGAAAGAGATAGTTCTGGAAACTGGCAACAATGTGATATCGCAAAAAGTAAGTAGGATGAAATATTATATTTCTTTTCCCTTTTGAAGCTTGACAATTGGGAACATATTTCATGGGAAATTAACTTGCTTCAGTAAAATATGGCTTGTTCCTTAAATATGAAATACAAAATATAAAGATCCATTCAGGAAACAGTTGTTGTGGACTCTTGTCCCGTTATTCTTGTAAATAGCCAGGCAATTTCATGGAATGGATTTCTAAATGAACTAACCTGGAAGCTTGTGATACCTTTAGGAACTACAATCGGGTCTTCCAATAAATGGGGAAAGAGTTCCAACCCGTTATTATTATTTTCTAAGAATTGTTTGCAATCTTCTCTTATGAACGTTAATGTTGGCTCTGACAATATTAACATCTGGTGGAAGACCTGAGGTGAAAAACAAACAGAAGAGCGGTCGCACGGTGGAATAATTCTTTTTTATGAAATAAATTTATCGGACCAACAAGAGACCATCTCCTTACATTCAAAAACTTCAGGGACACAACCTGCACGAGCAATCCCAGAGGTCCAAATTACTTGGTTCTGGGCAGCAGGGTTGAGTAATAAGAATATACCCTCGACCATTGGAATTTCTGGTCGTCGTTCCTAAAGATGTTCAATGTATCTCCAAAAAACTGTTGTCGAGATGATGCCATAGGTTTATGAGAACATTGGTTTTCTCTAGATGATGGTTGAAATGAACAGTTGGAGCCGATAATGTAACTCTTCGCAAAATCTTGGTTAAATGCTTATGAATGGGAAAGCTCCTCGAGCCTTTCGCTGATTAATGAAAATCGGTATGGGTGGTGCATGATGAATTGTTAGCAGTAAAGATTACTTATTGCATATTTATAAGTGTGAAGGTGACAGGTACGATGAAGAGGTATTAAGGATAGGAGGTTTCGTGAACGTGCCAAGATGACGACATACGAATGACATTTCATGATTTTGAGATCAACACTCGGAAGGGATAATATAACCCCCCATAAATATTGGCTTAATGCGTATTAACAGGAGATCTCCTCGATCCTTTCTCCCATTAATGACAATCTATATGGATCCTGCATGATGAGTTGTTAGAATTAAATGTCTATAATTGCATATTTAGAAACAATATATATAGAGAAGTGTAAAGGTCATTGAGACGGGGGAGAGAAAGGAATGAATGGAAAGGTCTGAAAAGTGGTCAGACCAGATTCAAAATAGGGTTACGGGGGATACTCAAGAGAGGCGAGTGTTCCACGGTCAAATTTTATGTATCAGATTTTTTTACTGCAAAACGTGTAAAACGGAAGAGTGCATGATGGGATAGTTCAACGACCGGTTTGTATATTTGCATAATTCTGGGAAAGTAGCTAAGTATGCCGAAAGGAATGGTCGTTCGGACTCATTTTCAGAATTGAAGATTGAATATTTCGTGAGCGGACCAACT
This sequence comes from Picea mariana, assembly GCA_032191745.1. Taxonomy (NCBI): domain Eukaryota; kingdom Viridiplantae; phylum Streptophyta; class Pinopsida; order Pinales; family Pinaceae; genus Picea; species Picea mariana. The sequence continues at coordinate 27,100 of JASDQU010504614.1, read as the reverse complement.
CGACGACATGCAATTGAAATTGCATGATGTTTGAAATTAACACTCAGAAGGGATAATATAACCATCCAAAAATTTTGGTTTTATGCATATTAATGGGAAATTTCCTAAAATGATGGTGTAGCATTAATTCTTGTTGATTGCATACCTAGAAACAAGATCTTATATATAACTCTTAATTTCTAATTGCAAAAGGGCACGGGCACAGGAAACACTGATTAGGAATTGGATATTTCTTGAACTCGCCAACCCGACGATCCCTGGAAGAAATTTGAAGAAATGGAGAAGTATGGAAAGTGGATGGGCGCACTTCAAAATGGGTTGACAATAGTTCCATAGGATACGTGAGGACCTGACGGTCAGATTATATGACTCGGAAGTTCTCAGTGCAAAATGTACTATATATATAAAAACATTTTTTTATTATAGAAAAGTTCCAAGGTCGGGGAGACGAGGGAGAGCAAGGAACAAATGCTAAGGTCTAAAGAGTGATCAGATGTGATTCAAAATAGGGTTACGGGGGATACTCAGGAGAGGCGAGTGTCCCACTGTAAAATTTTATGTATCGTAATTTTTTACTGCAAAACATGTAAAACGAAAGAGAGCATGATGGGGCAAGTTCAACAGCCGGTTTGTATATTTGCGAAATTCCGGGAAAGTGGCTAAGTATGGAATAGGAAAATGGTCGGTTGGAATCATTTTCGGAATCGAGGATTGAAGATTTCGTGAATGGACCAATCCAGCAATGCACAAATGACATTCCATGATGTTTGAAATTAATAGTTGGAAGGGATAATATAACCCTTCAGAAATTTTGGTTTTATGTGTATTGATGGGAGATTACCTCAAATCCTAGTTTGGCATTAATGTTTTCTAA
>JASDQU010504613.1:62688-73891 GCA_032191745.1 Picea mariana | reverse complement strand
GGAAATAATTAAAAAGAAACATGGGCAACTATTAAGGCCACACTAGCCTTGAAAGTGAAAACGACACCACAAACAAGTGAGCAAAGTGTGAAAGTAAATCCATACCAAAAAAATGGGTGTAACATCAACAGCAACATTAATGAAAAAAAAATTAGAAGAATTTCCGTGTACACTTCGTACTACTTCATTTAAATATTAAGAAATAGGAGTACAAAATAGATCATAAAGTTAAAGTTGGCAACATGTGCATTAAAAAAGAAAAAGCCAAAGCTTGCGGGAAAGCAAAAGTACTGAATTCCTAAAAATAACAAATCAAATAGTTTATGCTAAAGAAAACCATTCCTAGGTATCTATTATAATCAAAATTAACCAATAAGATTTTATTCCATAATTAACATGTAATTTAGGTTAAGTAAACTTTAATAATTTATAAATAATGATTAAATAGCCATTTTTAAGAGCTCCACGTTTTGTCAACGATTTGCTGTTGAAAAAGGACGGAATCCTGAATTTTTTTTCATGGTTCAGTGATTTCTGGGCAGCGAACGATCGGCCAAGTGTCAAGCGATCGATGATTGAGGTATATTCAGGTTAGAAATTTCATGATAAATTTGTATGGATAGTCTATAACTATGACGCAACGCGTTGAAATTATGGAAATTTAGTGGATTTTAATTTTGCTGTCAATTTTAACAGGTCTAATCCTGCCATTTATGACGTAACAATTCATACAGGCTGATCATGAGATTTCTGTATCGGGGTTAGTCTCTAACGTTCCAAACTGCTCCTTCATGATTCGGTCCTTTTCAGTCCCTTCTGGGAGTAGCCAGGGTGCATAATGCTCGCCCTGAATTGAGTCAGATCCAACATTGTTTAAAATAATACGTTACAATTTTCCACTGTCTGACTGTATATATCTTAATGCGATGTGATCGTAGTGCTTTCTTGCTCATCTCCACGAAATCGATGTGATCATAGTGCTCTCCTGCTCATCTACTCCACAGAATCATAGTGCTTTCTTACACATCTCCACGGAATCATTTAATACTGTTGATACTTCACTGTGATGTCAACCCTAGCTTCAAAACTGCAAGAACCCATCAATTATTCTGAAAGGTACTGTTTTTATTCAATCTGATATGTACAATCTGATTGACTTACTATTGGAGCCTTTGCCTTCATGGGTATAAGAAGACTACTAGAGTAGACTTCTTCAAACAGTGACAAGAAGTTAACCAGAGCATTTAAGGATCCCACTGGTGAACTAGCTGCAATATCAGAATGGTTTCCTTCAAGGGAATTGAGAAATTCAAACCCCATATTTCTCAGATTATATATCAGATAGCATTTGCAGGCATGTATATCATCGCCAGAGTTTCCTTAATAGATGGAATGAATCACTTTGTTTTCATGGCATTCAGACAGGCTATTGCAACGTTAGCTATCGCTCCTTTTGCTTATGTTTTAGAAAGGTGTGCACTAACTCTTATCTCTATGATTAGATCTGCAAATAAGTTTTGCAATGATATCAATAGTTTGCTTACAAGATAAGCACTGAAATCTTGAATTGGAGTTCAAAGTGAGCAGTAGTGGAGATTAATTATGTTGCATCTAGATACACAGAGGCCAATCTCTCCATAGATGTAAATTAATCGGCCATTGATTGTTGCAGAAAGCAACGCCCGCCTTTGACATGGACCATTTTATTTCAAATTTTCTTGCTTGCAAGTGGGTACGCAGTTGTTACTTACACTAGCTTTGTTATGGTTTATACTAGCTTTGTTAGGGTTTGTTATTGTTTATACCAGCTTTGTTAGGGTTTATAGTATTACATGGCTTTGTTATGGTTTATACTAGCTTTGTTAGGGTTTATAGTATTACAGAGTAGAATGAACGTTACATGTGTTTCTTGTTTGAAAGTTATCTGTAATATCATTTTTATTAACCTGTGATTACAGAATCACGATCACGCAGAATTGCTACATTCAAGGATTGTACTACACTACTTCTACTTTTGGTTCAGCAGCACAAAATCTATTACCTATGTTTACATTTGCAATGGCCACATTCCTAAGGTAGAAACAGCTATATAAATATCACAACCAGATTTGGGGGAATGGTACTACCTCTAATATTTTGTTTCTGCATAGAGATTCTATTGATTATTGAGCTGCCATGCATAGGGATTCAACAGGCCATCTACTCATGATGCTCGTTCTACTTGACTTTTTATTCAGACTTGAGAGAGTTAATATCAGAAGTTTAGGAGGACAAGCAAAGGTTATTGGCACAGTTATCTCCGTCGGTGGTGCAATGATCATGACTTTATACAAGGGTCCTGTTCTTAAGTTTTTATCACCTGGTGTTGAAGGCCATCTAATGACATCGAATTCTAAGCCTAAGAACCTTGTACTGGGCTCCATCTTGGTCTTCGTGAGCATCGTGACTTGGTCTGCATCTATTGTTTTTCAGGTGATATTCATAATCTTCACGTATACTGCCAATTCTATCTATTTCCATCCACTGATTTAATTCTGGCAAAATTGAATGCAGGCACCTGTTCTGAAGAGGTACCCGGCTCAGTTATCATTAACAGCATTCGCATGTCTTTTTGGATCATTACAGTCTGGTCTAATTGCTGTAATCTGGGAGCGTAAAAAAACTAACATCTGGGCTATAGGATGGAATTTTAAGCTCCTGGGTGTTGTGTACTCGGTAAGCATCCGAACATTCACCGAACAAAATCATGTCTGAATACAAAGCTTTCTCGACGTTAACCAATGAATATAACAGCAACGTATTTATTGGAACAAGTGCCAGGAATTTGACTGATGAAAATGGATCAATATATTGAATGTTCCAGGGAATAATGGGTTCAGCATTGGGGATGTATGTGCAAGCCTGGTGTATAAGCAAAAAAGGGCCTGTATTCGTGGCAATCTTCACTCCGCTAGGCACAGTTGTAACGGCAATTTTGGAGCTTATCATTCTCCATGTGTATCTTCGTGTGGGAAGGTAAGTCAAGATTAGATTAAAAACAAACAAAATTTTTGGAAATGGTAAATTTTTGCATTTTTATTGTACATATGTTTTGTGAGTAATATGTATAGTACAATAGAGGGTAGTTTATAGTTTCATGGATGAGATTAACATTAAATGTTATTAGAAATTAGATAATTTTATTGGAAGTAATTGTGTTGAGAGGTTCCATTTTACAGCATAGTATTAGGTCTATGTGTGATTCTGTGTTTAAATTTAATTTGGAGCTGATATGTGTCACTCTTAAATAATAATAGAAAATATTAAGTAAATGAAAATTGTATATGTCTGTTCTAACCTAAAACAGGTTAAGGAGGAAGGATTTGCACCTAGAAAGATTTGATCCCTCTTAGCTTCTTAGAACCCTAGTTAAGATGGATCTATGTTAGTGCCATAATCACAAAAGCTTTGACTTAAACTTATAAATATTATCTAAGCTCTTTTAATCTTATAAAAATATTTATAAATTGCTTTTTTTAAATTAAAGTTAAGAGTTCATCTTCCTTTAACCTCAGAAAATAGGGTAATGGACCTTTTCTGATTAATTACTGATTAACCACTAAACTATGAAAACTTTTACATTTCTTCAAAAAATAAATATATATAAGCTATTCATTTAACAACAATATTTGAAAAATTCTCAGATCTTATCCTCCATTAACTTTTCACAGGTTATCWAMTTGTTTTGAAAATTTCCATCCACAAGTATATTTTTTAAASATGCTGTGTGATGGTAATATTGATGTAACATGTGCAGTGTTGCGGGAGCAATTCTTATCGTTTTGGGACTTTACACTGCACTATGGGGTAAAGCAAATGACTTGGCAACCGAAGCTGTTCAGGAATCTCAGAACCATATTCAGTTCCGAGCACCAGCAATTGAAAAGGAAGAGACGACCGTTTGAAAAAGTGACGAGGGAGCATATTCCTATTCTGAGCAAAGTCTCTCCCTAGAGACAGGCTTTTCCTAAAGGGAACGCTATTCTATTGTTTATGGGTGTAACTTTTGGCACGTTGTGTTACAGTACGACCTTTGTGGTTAATGGAGGCCATCTTCCAGGAGGATGGAGGCCATCTTCCAGGAGGAGACATATTGGCATAGTCCTTTTATGCTTAGCCATATGATCTGTTGGTGGAGGATCCGTCTCACATCTGCATTAGTGTGAATGATATTATTTAAGATCGAATGATTTATTTAATTATTAGTTATGGTTGTAATCAGTGATCCAATTTGAAAGGTTTTTCTTCGTTTCAAGTTGATGGGTATATTTTTATCCAACTTTTACAAGATGAAAAGTTGTAAAAATTATTCTATTTCAATTGACAATTGTAAATTAAATATGCATTTCAAAATAAAAATTATTCTAAATAAAATCTTATTCTTTCAATTTTATTAAAATGACAAAATATGATTTTATTTTTTTTATTGAAATTAGAACTTATCTCATTCACCTATGTATAGTATAAATAAAAATTAAATATTGTAAACATCAAGCCATACTTCTTTTCTTTGGAGGAGTTTCAAAGTGTTCTAACTGACAATGTAAAACTTTAAACACAATTTCAAAATCAAACCCTTTTTGTAGACACCCATATTAGAGAGGATTTATTCTATGTATCCATATGATAAGTGAGCATTATATCCTAGATTGAGAGTCATGTTTGTTGTATATTTCATTAGAAAATAAGTTGTCCTAGACCTTGAGGTCTTTGTTGAAAGGGAGTAATTCTATCCAAACATTATAAAATCCATGAATATAGTGTACCTCCTTTAGAGGGCTCAAGGAACATGAAAATATAGCATGATTGCACCCATTTCTTATTATGTAGGTTAAGATGTTTATAATTTGGAGATTCTTAATGTCAATACAAACACAAATCTAGAGGAAATTTCTCATCAAGACCACCAAGTGTATGGTTCTTTTTGAGGACATTGATTGCTCAATCTATTTCTCAAACCATGCAAAAAGGTGTGACAAAGACATTGTTAGAGCATAAACCTTATTTCATAGATATAAGGATAACATGAATTATGTTATCTTCTTCATATCTTACTTGAATTCCACCGAGGCATCAGAAATGTTTCTCCAATCATTAAAGTTGTAAATGATACATCTCATTGGACACTTAAAGTATTGTCACGGTGATGTCAATGTTTCTAGAAACAAAAAGAAGTGTTGTAGATAAACTTACATAAAATTGGGGAATGGGGAATGCTGATGTAGAAAATTTGAATGAATAGAATCACAATTCTCATTGTTGTAATTCCAATTTTAGGTTTTGTGATGTTGACAAGGTGTATTTTGTGTAGGCTCATACTAAAATTAATCAAGAACACACAAATTATCGCTGATCTTAATGCAATTTTTTCATCCCAAACAAAATCATTAACACAATTTTGTGTGAAACAAATAAACACCGAGTATTATCTTTACAATGAGGTTGAAATTTTTTTATACAAGATCAATGAATTGTCGAGAGATTTAAATTGAAGTGATAATTATGTGTATTTTTCTCTGAGTATCTATTGCAATAACCCGAATGTCATGAACAATATTCTATGTGGTAGAGAGGCCACTGAATGTTCTCAAAAAATAGTAAAATATTAGATACCAATATTATAACTATGTTAGATTTGTCAACATGTTAGATGCTTTTAGAGAGATGGACTATGTGATCATGAAGAAAGAGAGATGACCTCATTTCCTTGGGTTCAATCAATGTCTATTGTGTTCTCTTCAAAAATGTCATTGAGCCACATATTTGTAGTGAATCTTGCTAATATGTTTTCAATGCCATTGCAATTTACATCCATAATCCATGACTAATTGTTTTGTTTTTTTGGAAAGCCAAGAGAAGAGGCAAAGGTAACAAAAGAAATAACATTAGTGTTAGTGTGAGATATGAACAAATTAAGTATGGATGTTAAATGTTATGCTAATTATCATATTGAAAAGGATAAAAAAATGCATATAACACATGAATTTAATTGGGGATTCACAAAGATAAGGTGTCCAAGATTCTCTTGGAAGCTTATAATAAGTGACACTCAAGATGTTAGATATGCCAATATGGTTATAGGATTGTATAGGCATAATCTTTCTGATGGATTTTATGTTGTGGAATGGTAATTGATATCAAGAAATAAATGAGAGCCAACAAGAATAGAGATTATTTTAGTCTTTAAATCCTAAAGGAAAGTAATGGGCATTGAATCATGAATATTTCTCATGATTCACATCCATCCTCATATAATATGAAAAGTATAATGCTCATTGAACATCCAAAAGTTGGGAATAAGATTGATGGGTTATTGAAAATGTGACCCTTCTTTTATAATTTTATAATATTTTTATTGTGAATGACAAGTGATTTCAAAATAGGGAATGGTTTAATCAATCACAATTTAAAATTAAATTTTCAGATTGTTATTAAAATAATTTGATAATAAAACCAAACACATATATAAAAACAATTAAAAATAAGTAGTAATAAATCAAATAAATAGTTGGAATTTGTTTATTGTTGATATATTTATTTTTATAAAATATAAGATATTTATCAACATTTTAATGAAATTGAATATCAACATGTAAAATAAATTGATTTTTTTTTTAAAATTATATATATATATATATATATATATATAACTCAAGTCATCTATATATATGTCAAACATTCTATACAAAGGAATAGAACATTTTACAAAGAACAAAATAATAATATTTTAGTGGATGAACTAGATATATTGTTTAAAAATAAATTGATGAGATAGTTGTTTAAAAATGAATAAAGAGAATTTTAGGTATATGATAAAACATAATTGATGATAGAGGAGTGACACTTGTCTATCTATGTTCAAATAAATTGGTGATACAATTTGTGGAACATTCTAGTAGTTTTTAGATAGAGAAAGAATTGAATTAAATATATGGTTGCACATGTCAATGTTGTACTCACAATTCTTTATATAAAAACATTGAATACATAATGGATGATAGATGAGTAATATTTGTTAATCGATGGTTAAACAAAATAGTGATATAATTTGTGAAACAATGTAGGATATTTTAGATAAAGAAATGATAGAGTTAAATATATGATTGCTTGATATTTGTCTATAGATATTTAAACAAGATAGTGATACAATTTGTAAAATAATATATAAAATATTTAAAATATATATATAATTAAGTTAAATATATAATTTTACATATCACTCTTACACTAAAAATTCCCTACATAAAGATATATCTATATTTTTCTAAATCTTTTAAGAAAATTGCATAATTTTAATTTAGCATTTATGAATATAACATACATTTTATGAAGATCAATTCCACATGTTAAGCCTAAATTTATTTTTCAAGGAAAACTTGTGACTCTATTAAAAACAATCACATTAAATAAGTATAAAACTATTAATAACTTTTTTAAAATAATATAGTAAAAAATAAAAATAAAGTTGTGATTTAAATGAAGGTAGAGATAGATTGGAACAATTGAACCTAAATGACATATAATTTGATATAAGTAAATATTTCATACAAAATCTATCAAGTTCATGAAACTTTTTCACTCAAATATATTTTAGGAGAGAAATCTAAAAGATTATAAATTTGATTGATTTCTTCATTTATATGAAGAGGGGGATGACATTGAAGTTTAAAATAGAGTAGGTATATAATATACACTTCTAAGAGTATTTGGAACAGAATAATTTGAAGTATAAAGAATGTATATATATTTTAAATTTAAAGTTAAAAATTAAGTGATGGTATAAAAAACTAAAAAATTCTAAATTTAATTAATTTGCTAAGTTATAAACTTAATTAATTTGCTCAGTTATATAAAAAGAAGCTATGAAATTGAAGTTTTTATAAAGAAAATAGATTAAATATATAACTTATAATTCTCAGATTATTTGAAATAGAATAATCTACAAAAACGATATAAAATTTTTAAATTTAAAATTAAAGATTAATTAATAGTTATACGAAAAGAAGCGATGAAATTGAAGCTTTTATAAAGAAAATAGATTAAATATATAATTTATAGTTCTCAGATTATTTGAAATAGAATAATCTATAAAAACGTATAAAATTTTCAAATTTAGAATTAAAGATTAATTAATAATATATTGAGAGAAATCTACAAAATTATAAACTTAATTGATTTGATCAAATTAATTAATATATATATATATATATATATATATATATATATATATATAATTTGTTAAAATTTTATATCAATCTAGCTTAACATGGAATTTAATTTGTATATATATTATTATTTGTTAAAATGGTGTTAAAATTTTATATCAATCCAGCTAAAATTTTAACGAAGATATTTTAAAACCAAATTTTATTTATAAATGAAAAATATTATCTTGGTAAGTTAATTAAATCGATCGAATATTTTTAACTTCACACAGACAGTCTAAAAATGAATCATCAGATCTCGCTGCCTCTGTTACTAACTTCCTGCCATGTTGCCCAAATACGTTTTATAACCAAAATTAAAAAACATGATTTAATTTAATAAATATTTAACAGTTGATAAAATAATTTGATAGTGAATTATGTCGTAGGAAATGCGTCACCATTCTCCACCGACAGTATGTATGTTGATGGGATGGGATGGGATAATAGTGCTTTCTACAGGATTGATACTTTTTTAAAGTTTAGTGTCCTGTATCTATCCAACTGTATCTATCCAACCAAATCTTCAAAACTGAAAAAGTATTATTCCACTCAGTATTTGTATTCTGTTACATACAATATGATTGATTGTTTATTCTATCTGTCACATACGATCTGATTAATGGATTATATACTGGACCAGATTTCCCCACACAGTGACAAGAAGGTCTTGAATATTTAGGAGCCAAAATTTAATTAATATTAAATAAAAATTATAATATAAATAGTGAAATTTGTTTGAGGATTGTATTCAACATTAAATAAAATTAATATAGGAATTAAATTTTTTGAAGTGTAAGATTTTTAGTTGTTTAAAATGAATTTAATTCTATGTGAAGTTTTTATAATTTATATTTTATAACGATATGAATGTGTATTGAGATTAAGATTATTTGGATTTTTTTAGAATGTTATTTAGATGTTCAAAAAGTATTAGAAAAATAGTTTCAAGATCATTGTAGTTTTAATGATTTAGAAGGTTAGGAATGTGAGTATCTTGACAAATATTTTGAAATTGAGATTTAATTTGGGTATAGGGAGCTTACTCGAGGAGAAAATGTTTTTCATCTTCAACCTTTTGAGAGTCACAAAGGTGACATATTATTTCATGCCATGGTGTTTTGGGAATTGTCCAAAGTCCACTTACACTATCCAAAGAGAGAGATACTTTTGATCTTCAACATTAGGGTTAACCACCAAAAATTCTCCTTAAATTTAGCTTTAGTGATATTTTAAATATCATGGGTATTCTGGAGAACAACTTTTTCCTTTATTCCTCAATGATTTAGCCAAGACTTGGCATCAATTTTGGCTGGTTTCTAAAGCAATTTTAGGGAGCCTTGTGTCGTCTATGTTTTTTATCTTGTTCTTGTACATTAAGTATCTAATCATAGGATACCATGTATTTCCTTTAATTTTGGGATAACATGAGTGACAAGAGTCTCAAGGAGCCTTTTCTTATGTCATAGCCAAAGATTCCATTATATTTACATTGTGATAACATTTCTATATAAATATCATATTTATAATATTTCTATATATGTTTCTATATTGTATATTTCCTTTTATCTTTTTATATGTAATAGGTTTTATATCAAAATCCATGCCACCTGAAATGACCCACTATGATCCACTCCTGGCCCATAAAGGGTAGACTTTCACTCTTACCAGATGCCTCTGGGTTTTGGACCATTAACTTGTTTCCTTACATCCTAGGAAGAAGAGTCTTCAATAGTTTTAGGTTGTATTCTAGGACCATAAAGTCATTCCATCCTAGATAGTATTAAAAGAAAAGCAAGTATCCCTTGTGATCATACTTAGGCTACCTCTAATGGACTCATATGATTTTTAGTAAACTTTAACCATAATCCTATATAATAAACTAGATACTACCCTTCTCTTTTATATGTAAAGGCATATTTATATTTATATTCGGTTAACATATATTATTATTACTGTTATTATTTGTTATAAATGTTCTTTTTAAACCATACATATGGTGTCATGTTATTTGTTATAAGCATTACTCACTTAGCAACATCTCTACCACACTCAACTAATTACCATTATCAATTAATTGATTATATATATATTTATGCAATGTGATAATAATGTTTTCATGATCATATCCATGGGATTGGTACTCTACTTTAAAGTTTACTGTCATGTGTCATGTATCTGTCCAACAAGATCTAGAAAATTGAAAGGACACATTGAAAAAATATTATTCCTATCAATACTTTTTATTCAATCCACTACATACAATCTGATTGATTGTTTATTGAAACCTTATTCTAAGTATAAATAGTGCATATATTCACACATGATATATAAATCTAAAGTTAGAGATCAAGTGATGTGTATTGGAAAAAGGAGTCTCATTTTAGAGAAACACACAAACATCTAAATATGGGTGCACCATACTCCAATGACTATCAAGAAATAGATTGTGTATGACAATAAAATTAGAACATAAATATGATATTCATGACGACTTTCTTTTACATATTGTTTGTTATTGATTTTTATGTCAAAAAAATTGAAATTTTAATCTATAACAATTTTATATTTAGTTTTTTAAAAATATTACATCACACTAATTTTGGATAGGGATTGTTGAGCCCTCAACAACCCCCAAGTTTTAGGCAAACCTTTTTGCTCATTGGCTAGGATATGCTATTTTGTTTTGGGTTACACATTGACCTTGATTTTTTATTTCCTTATCGTATTGATCCTTTGTTTTGAACGACCATGTTAGATGGATTTTCTTGTTTTAGTTATTGGTTTTTTATTTAGTTATTTTCTTGACCTTTATTATTTAGACAATTTTGGTTTCTTTCATTTTTGGTTCAAACATTTTTATCCTCAATTTCTAAATCAGACCTCTTCTTCATTAGTTTCACTTGATCAAGGCCCTGATTTGGAACTCGGGTCTGATTTCCAAATGAGACACTCCTTTC
>JASDQU010504613.1:41857-53510 GCA_032191745.1 Picea mariana | reverse complement strand
GATGAGATAGTTGCTTAAAAATGAATAAAGAGAATTTTAGGTATATGATAAAACACAATTGATGATAGAGAAGTGACACTTGTCTATCTATGCTCAAATAAAGTGGTGATACAATTTGTGGAACATTCTAGTAGTTTTTAGAGAGAGAAAGAATTGAATTAAATATATGGTTGCACATGTCAATGTTGTACTAACAATTCCTTATATAAAAACATTGAATACATAATGGATGATAGATGAGTGATATTTGTTAATAGATGGTTAAACGAAATAGTAATACAATTTGTGAAACAATGTAGGATATTTTAGATAAAGAAATGATAGAGTTAAATATATGATTGCTTGATATTTGTTTATAGATGCTTAAATAAAATAGTGATATAATTTGTAAAACAATATATAAGATATTTTAGAAGAAGATATGATTGAGTTAAATATATAATTTTACATATCACTCTTACACTAAAAATTCCCTACATAAAGATATATCGATATTTTTTCTAAAACTTTTAAGAAAATTACATAAGTTTAATTTAACATTTGTGAATATAACATACCTTTTACGAAGATCAATTCCACATGCTAAGCCTAAATTTATTTTTCAAGGAAATGTTGTGACTCTATTAAAAACAATCACATTAAATAAGTATAAAACTATTAACAACTTTTTTTTAAATACTATAGTAAAAAATAAAAATAAAATTGTGATTTAGATGAAGGTAAAGATAGATTGGAACAATTGAACCTAAATGACATCTAATTTGATATAAGTAAATATTTCATATAAAAACTATATGATCAAGTTCATGAAACATTTTTAATCGAATATATTCTAGGAGAGAAATCTAAAAGATTATACATTTGATTGATTTGTTCATTTATATGAAGAGGGCGATGACATTGAAGTTTAAAATAGAGTAGGTATATAATATACACTTCTAAGAATATTTGGAACAGAATAATTTGAAGTATAAAGAATGTATATATATATATATATATTTTAAATTTAAAGTTAAAAATTAAGTGATGGTATAAAAATCTAAAGAATTTTAAATTTAATTAATTTGCTAAGTTATAAACTTAATTGATTTGATCAGTTATATAAAGAGAAGCAATGAAATTGAAGCTTTTATAAAGAAAATAGATTAAATATATAACTTATAGTTTTGAGATTATTTGAAATAGAATAATCTAAAAAATGGTATAAAATTTTCAAATTTAAAATTAAAGATTAATTAATAATATATTGAGAGAATCTACAAAATTATAAACTTAATTGATTTGATCACTTATATGTAGAGGATTAATGACATTAAATTAATTTTTTATAAAGAAAAGTGATGATATTGAAGTTTTTATTAAGCAATTAAACTAAATACTTAATTGATTTGATCACTTATATGAAAAGTATTGATGGCATTATTTTTTTTTAAAGAAAAATGATGATATTGAAATTTTTATACTTATTTGATTTGATCACTTATATGAAGATGATTGATGGCATTAATTTTTTTTTTAAAGAAAAGTGATGATATTGAAGTTTTTATAAATCAATTAAAATAAATATATAATGTACATTTCTCAAAGTATTTGAAATTAAATAATTTAAAGTATAAAAAATATATAATTTTTTATAATATAATTTTTTTGAAATGAAATAATTTAAAATATATCTTAAATTGTTAAAAAAATATTATTTAAAAAACAATTAATAATCTAAATATAGATGACATTAATGACTATCTATTAAAAAATGATTACTACATATTATAAAAAAAATCTTTTTTAAGGCTTTTACTTTTTAATAAATTGAATGTTAAATCTTTTTTAAGGCTTTTACTTTTTAATAAATTGAATGTTATTGATTTTATGTTCAAAATTTTGAAATTTCAAACTATATTTTACCATATCTTTATTTTAAATATGGACTTTAATTTGTATATATATATTTTGTTAAAATTTTATATCAATTTAATTGAATTTTTAATGAAATATGGACTTTAATTTATATATATATTATTTGTTAAAATGAACTTTAATTTGTATATATATTAAAATATGGACTTTAATTTGTATATATATAATTTGTTAAAATTTTATATCAATTCCGCTGAAATTTTAATGAAACATGAATTTTAATTTATATATATTATTTGTTAAAATGTAATTTAATTTGTATATATTATTTGTTAAAATGGATTTTAATTTATATATATTAAAATATGAACTTTAATTTGTATATATATAATTTGTTAAAATTTTATATCAATCCAGCTGAACATGGACTATAATTTGTATATATATTATTTGTTAAAATGGTGTTAAAATTTTATATCAATCCAGCTAAAATTTTAACGAAGATATTTTAAAACCAAATTTTATTTATAAATGAAAAATATTATCTTGGAAAGTTAATTAAATCGATCGAGTATTTTTAACTTCACACAGACAGTCTAAAAATGAATCATCAGATCTCGCTGCCTCTRTTACTAACTTCCTGCCATGTTRCCCAAATACGTTTTATAACCAAAATTAAAAAACRTGATTTAATTTAATAAATATTTAACAGTTGATAAAATAATTTGATAGTGAATTATGTCGTAGGAAATGCGTCACCATTCTCCACCGACAGTATGTATGTTRATGGGATGGGATGGGATAATAGWAAAAGCTTTCTACAGGATTGATACTTTTTTAAAGTTTAGTGTCCTGTATCTATCCAACTGTATCTATCCAACCAAATCTTCAAAACTGAAAAAGTATTATTCCASTCAGTATTTGTATTCTGTTACATACAATATKATTGATTRTTTATTCTATCTGTCACAWACGATCTGATTAATGGATTATATACTGGACCAGATTTCCCCACACAGTGACAAGAAGGTCTTGAATATTTAGGAGCCAAAATTTAATTAATATTAAATAAAAATTATAATATAAATAGTGAAATTTGTTTGAGGATTGTATTCAACATTAAATAAAATTAATATAGGAATTAATTTTTTTTTGAAGTGTAAGATTTTTAGTTGTTTAAAATGAATTTAAGTCTACGTGAAGTTTTAATAGTTTATATTTTACTAGCACAGCAGCAAAATAGCTGCTGGTGAACTCCGAAAGGTTGAGAAGATGAAATGAATCTTTAAAAGAAAATATTAAATTTTATTATCTATTAACAAATAAATTGTTGGGCTTCATTTATCTAGTGTTAATATTTTAATTTCTGTTAATCACTTACGTGGCAATCAGTTAGCTATCAAAGTAATTTTTAAATATGATTAGGTAAATGTAAAAAAGTAAACACATAAACTGATGTCTTTATAATAGCTAGGAAGTTAATGATTGAAATCATAGTCATTTATTTTGTGTGACTACTAAGAATATTCCAGCCATATTTAATCCTGTCCATAGAAAACTTATTAAGCACTAAACCCCTATTAAATCTCCCCATTGTGAATAGGTGTACGCCTTTCGGCGTAATAACGATATGAATGTGTATTGAGATTAAGATTATTTGGATTTTTTTAGAATGTTATTTAGATGTTCAAAAAGTATTAGAAAAATAGTTTCAAGATCATTGTAGTTTTGATGATTTAGAAGGTTAGGAATGTGAGTATCGTGACAAATATTTTGAAATTGAGATTTAATTTGGGTATAGGGAGCTTACTCCAGGAGAAAATGTTTTTCATCTTCAACCTTTTGAGAGTCACAAAGGTAACATATTATTTCATGCCATGGTGTTTTGGGAATTGTCCAAAGTCCACTTACACTATCCAAAGAGAGAGATACTTTTGATCTTCAACACTAGGGTTAACCACCAAAAATTCTCCTTAAATTTAGCTTCAATGATATTTTAAATATCATGGGTATTCTGGAGAACAACTTCTTCCTTTATTCCCCAATGATTTAGCAAAGACTTGGCATCAATTTTGGCTGGTTTCTAAAGCAATTTTAAGGAGCCTTGTGTCATCTATGTTTTTTATTTTGTTCTTGAACATTAAGTATCTAATCATAAGATACAGTGTATTCCTTTAATTTTGGGATAACATAAGTGACAAGAGTCTCAAGGAGATTTTTCTTATGTCATAGCCAAAGATTCCATTATATTTACATTGTAATAACATTTCTATATAAATATCATATTTATAATATTTCTATTTATGTTTCTATATTGTATCTTTCCTTTTATCTTTTTATATGTAATAGGTTTTATATCAAAATCCATGCCATCTAAATGACCCACTATGATCCACTCCTGGCCCATAAAAGGTAGACTTTCACTCTTCTGGGTTTTGGACCATTAACTTGTTTCCTTTCATCCTAGGAAGAAGAGTCTTCAATAGTTTTAGGTTGTATTCTAGGACCATAAAGTCATTCCATCCTATATAGAATTAAAATGAAAGCTTGTGTCCCTTGTGATCATACTTAGGCTACCTCCAATGGACTCATATGATTTTTAGTAAACTTTAACCATAATCCTATATAATAAACTAGATACTACCCTTCTCTTTTATATGTAAAGGTATATTTTTACTTATATTTGTTTAACATATCTAGTATTATTATTGTTACTATTTGTTATAAATGTTCTTTTTAAACCATACATATGGTGACATGTTATTTGTTATAAGCATTACTCACTTAGCAACATCTCTACCATTCTCAATTAATTGATTATATATATCTTGATGCAATGTGATAATAATGTTTTCATGATCATATCCATGGGATTGGTACTCTACTTTAAAGTTTACTGTCATGTGTCATGTATCTGTCCACCAAGATCTAGAAAATTGAAAGTACACATTGAAAAAATATTATTCCTATCAATATTTTTTATTCAATCCACTACATACAATCTGATTGATTGTTTATTGAAACCTTGTTCTAAGTATAAATAGTACATATATTCACACATGATATATAAATCTAAAGTTAGATATCAAGTGATGTGTATTGGAAAAAGGAGTCTCATTTTAGAGAAACACATAAACATATAAATATGGGTGCACCATACTCCAATGACTATCAAGAAAAAGATTGTGTATGACAATAAAATTAGAACATAAATATGATATTCATGACGACTTTCTTTTACATATTGTTTGTTATTGATTTTTATGTCAAAAGAAATGAAATTTTAGTCTATAACAACCTTATATTTAGTTTAAAAAAAATATTACATCACACTAACTTTGGATAGGGATTGTTGAGCCCTCAACAACCCCCAAGTTTTAGGGAAACCTTTTTGCTCATTGGCTAGGATATGCTATTTTGTTTTGGGTTACACATTGATCTTGATTTTTTATTTCCTTATTGTATTGATCCTTTGTTTTAAATGACCATGTTAGATGAATTTTCTTGTTTTAGTTGTTGGTTTTTTATTTAGTTATTTTCTTGATCTTTATTATTTAGAAAATTTTGGTTTCTTTCATTTATGGTTCAAACAATTTTATCTTCAATTTCTAGATTAGACCTCTTCTTCACTAGTTTCACTTGATAAAGGCCCTGATTTGGAACTTGGGTTTGATTTCCAAATGAGACACTCCTTTCACCAATTGTGGTAAGGATGTGTCCATGTTTTTGGATCATCTTTGATTACCAAATCAGGCCCTTCAGTCACAATTGACCACAATTTGGCATTGACAACTCTCAATTTTGGAATTGGCCACAATCTCCTAATTTAACTTTGCTTAATCTTCGGATTATTCAAAACAATTTCTCCCTTTTAAACTTATTTTTTATCTTTTGAATTCGTCCAATTCAAAACCTTTTTAAAATCCCAATTTCTCAATCAACCCCAATTTCTAAATCAAACCACTTGTTAACTTAGTTGACGTTGCCTTACCCCAACTTGATAATCAATTCCAATTTTTAGATTGAACCCAATTTTCAATAGTAATATCACATAAACCATACACAATTTCAAACTCATTCTCATTCAATGGGATTGTACTAGTTATATTACTTTCAAACCTTGTTCGATGATTCCCTTCAAAAATCACTTGTTACCAACTTTGATGTAAATTCATCTCGATTTAGTGATCAGCCCTGCCATCTTAATCATGCATTCCTTTTAAAAATGTAGTGTCACCGGTTCTCAATTTGTCAATTGGGTTACTTTCCATACACTAAGTTCACACGTGTCAATTTTTTTCCATAATTTTCACATGTGTGAAGATTTTTTTAATTTTGATTATGTTTGGGTGTGACATGGGTTAGTTATGAATGATGAATGGTGGTGACATGGGTCCTTATTTCTAAGTTGGCCCCGGCCTTAAAACTGGCCTCCTATATGCAAACTTATGCTCTAATTTTTTGGCCGACCTTGATGACCAAGTTCAGGCCTCTTTCGCATGAAATCGTTCCCTGATTTTAGGATTAGCACCTCAATTCAAAATTGAGGTTTCCCTCTCCCAATAGTAGTGAAGAGGGGTCCCAATTTTCAAATAGAGACCGACTCATTTAAGATTTTTCTTGATCGTATATAGTTCGCTTTTCATTAACACTCCTGTAAGGAATGTATTGTCTCAGCCTGATTGGACGGTGCTACAACTCAAATTACCACCCTTTCGAACTTAAGAATTGATGCATCTTTCCCTTCGTCTTTTGATTTTAAAGTTCAAATTTGGAAGCAAAGATTGTTTGTTTGAATAGTATGTGCATCGAAGCAATGATTAGACTCCCCTCTTAATGATTAGAATCCACGTATTTCCATAGGGCTACTAAAGGGTACGACAGTAAAGGGAAGGTGAATAAGAGATATTGATTGCATGCCAACCAAAGGTTCTGATGGAGTTTGTAAAGTAGGAAACACCAACCAATGAATAGACTCTCATAACTTTAGAGTCACCGGGTAGAAGGGAAGAGAAGTCTTCCAAAGGAAAGTAGCTAGTGATTGAAGCCTAGGCTACTAGACATGATAAATTGCTCACTTATGCAGATGCCTCATGTATTACTATTTTGATGGATCCCACAAGAACATTGAATTATTTCATTTAATCAAAAATTGGGAAGGGATAAGGGATAATGAAGAATTGGATGATAGGGAAGAATAAAATATTTATATCACAAAATTTAAATGCATCCTTCATACACCATGCAATATCTAGATCTATAGTGATGCATTGTGTAGAAATGATTAGGTACATGATTCAACATACAAAGGTTAGCATAAGGATAATATTGAATGCTCAAGGAAGGTGTGTTGGATCATTTATGTAAGAAAATTTTGAATCTGATTATAAATTATGAAAGGATGAAATTCATTTTGTCAATAACTACTTGATTTTTTTATTTATGTCTGAACATAATTGATATAATATCCTAGTTAATTTATATGATGAAGGGAGATAGTTCAAATCCTTAAGTGGAAATCCTTTCCTCACTATACACCTTAGGCTAGGATACACGTGGACAAATCAACTGATCAAAAGAATCTTTGATTAGAAAGTATTGTAATCTAAGGGATTACATAGTAAGCAATTACCGGTAGTAAAGTAATTCAACAATAATTTACAACAAAATACCGATGTATCCATAAATAGATGATGGAAGAGAAGAAAGTAATGGTAGAAATAGAATCAAATAGTCTTTAATAATAATAATCTATTTTTAAGGTCACAACTAAGCCAAAAACCAAATTGGTGTATGAGACCACCTTGTTTGCAGGACAAGGGACCCCCTCTGCCCAACGATTTGACTGGTAAAGTCTACAGAGGTATACATACCCTACCCCCCTCTGGATTTGATCTTGTGACCTCTTAGTAGGAAACACATGTTCTTAAACATTAGGCCCACTCAGGTTGTATAAAATAATAACAATTATCCTACCCCCTACTGGATTTGAACCGTGACCTCTGAGGAAGAAACATATGTTTTTAAAAATATATGGTTATCAAAAACCACACATTACATTGTAGATCCATGCCTATTTACATTTACAATAGAAGAAGGTAGTTACAACAACCATAACTACCTTGATTGATCAACCTAACAAAGCAGTCAACCGAATCGACTACATAGTCAATTATACTTCTTGGTCATCTTACTCTTTACAATATTCAACCGTTTTGCTTCATTGACTAGTTGACTAGGCACCTCCAACATCTCCCCCAACCTCAAATCCTTCTTCTTCTCAAAGAAGTGGGGATTTGAAGATCTTACAAAATTATAACAATTTTTTTTTATGGCTTATCCATTTGTATGCCAGTGATCTAGGATGATTGTGTTGGAATAACTAGTTGATCAGTGGATGTGCTAGGGATAAATAACTTGGACCATGGCCATGGAAGTGATGCTACAAGAACCTAATGTGAAGAGGGATCCTTTGAAACTTCTACATAAGTGGTGTAAATGGGCAAGGTAATCTACTTTATTTGGATTCCAAAATCCTTCTAGTCTTCCAATGCTTGCTCTACTACGATAGACATTTTTTTTATTTCGACCAAATAGTCTATGTTTTTAGGTATGCAGGGATCTTGTACTATGACTAAGCTAGGGTCATACTTCTCCTACATCTTCTGAAATTGGTGGTGAATTTCCTAGATATTATTTGAGGTTGTTGTGGCCTCTATTTGTGCATTTCTTCCTTCTTATAACCAATACTAGTCTTGTTCTTGCAAGTTAGCTTCAACTTTGTTCTCTTCTTGAAGTTGTGATGCTAAGATATCTTGACTTCATTGATCTATTATAGAACATCACTATATTTTAAGTTCTAGGATGAGTGCCTACATTACTTTGAGCCTACTACAGACATTACCAATATATGTTGGCAATTTGGTGAGGATTGTATTCATTCCTAAAACATGGGCACCGATTTCATCTAAGCATGTTTTGATTTCTTCAAAATTTATGTGTTCCTTTTTCAAAATTTATCCCATTTGGTCGACTTCCAGTCTCTGATTCTAGGTGAGAAATTATTGGTCGTGGTTGATTAGGTCATCGACCAAACTTTGCATGTATACTAGGGAATCAAATGGTGGATCGATCGAAGTAATTTCTAGTGTATCTTCTACTTTGTTTGTCCAACCATGCCATATGTTTTCCTTTTTCATCCAATGATTCCTTAGTTTCATTTTTTATCCACTCCATATTTTGTATGCCTCTTTTCTTACGACTTTGTAGAGTTCCTGAATATTGATGCTAGATGCATTTGTGGGATTAAATTCCACTACAAGTTTCCTACAGTTTCTCTTCTTTGGTACTAAGGCCAAGGGTGTTGGTTTTCCAAGTTATTAAACTATGGCCTCTTGTCGTTTTGTTGGTTTACCTCACTGATGTGACTTTGTGGATTACCTTCTTTTTTATTTATTTTGAGCATAATGTTCTGGTGATTTATCCTCAATCAAATGTTGTTGTTTGTCTTGGCCTCTATTTGTGGCATCTGTTGTAGTAGGATCCTCACACTTTACTAGGATTTATTGAAATATGGGAGTTCCCTTTTGTGGTGATGGATCCTTGGTAATTATGAAAATAATTTATGTGATCATCAATCGAGGAATTCTAGGTACCTTAATTGTAAATATTGTTCCCTCAATTTTCTTCCTCTTAGCATCTGTTGTGGTTTTTGCTGCTACATGTGCCTTTTTCTTTCAAACCATTTCATCCTTAATTTACAACTACTTTTTTTATTGTAATGTTGTTCTTGAGATCATCGTTAATGATGCTATTTTCTCTATCAACTACCTTCATATACTGTTGTCCAACACTAGATGCTAGAAGTTGTTTTATTTTTCAAACTTGCTCTTTGGTAAGCTTCCCTTTCTTATTTTCATCTAGTATGAGGATTTGCTAGGATACTTGGTCCAGCTTCATATTTAGTCATGTATCCTCAAATTCTAGTTGGTTGGCTCCTTGGATGATGGCATCCAAGGTATCCTCAATCGACTCGTTAGCCAAGTCAACTTCTTCCCTGTTTTTGTTATCCTTGTTGATTTTTTCATGATTGTTTTCTTTCTTGGAATTTTTTTGGTTGGCCCTACTTGTATCACAAATGGTATTGTGTATATATCTAATTCATCCTCCTCTTCCATTTCTACATTTTGTAGTGGCATGCCTATCTCTAATCTAGTCTACCTAGCCAACCTTGAAATTGACATAGTGGTGTTCAACTACCTCGAGACTTATGAAAAATATTTCCTCAACTATTGGGTAATATTCAATTTCATTTGGTTGCCCCATTATCCCTTGTGAATACCAAACCTTGGTGAAGCTCAGATCTAGATAAATGTGAATTATTGGTTGTAATTCTCTCCGGATATTATGGCGAACCCTCCACTTGTGAAATATGGAATTTAGGGATTTTACCCATTCTTCAAACATGTATTGGGTGTAAGGCCCTCAGTATTTCCCTAATATATTTTACAAAACACTATAAATTCCACATTGTCAGTGTATTTAGCAGTGTGAAAGCAAACTACTAGACTAGGATGACTTGTGATATGATGACCCATATTAGTGAACATGCATAACAAATCACTTTGATCACCTCTTAACATTGCTCATAGTTGTTTCTAAGGACTTCAACAAATTTCTCCACCCAATTGTATACCTTTCCTTCTTCGACTATCCTCCCAATAGACTTCAACATGTTTAGCTTGATATCTGAAGCTTGATCAAAAATTTTCAAGCACAAAGTGACTATCTAACATGTCCATTTGACATGATTCTTGAGGACCTAGGGGTTATAACTATCCCTTTGGACTTCTTTGCAATAGTTCCTCCTATAAATTTATAGATCCGTTCTAGTGGGTCAACTGTTTTCATAATGGCCTCTCCAATGGCCAAAAACCTTGCAATCCATTGAACTAGTCCAACTGTGATTTATATGGGATTGTTGATCCATTTATTTTCGTTACAATATTGATTGATAATGAATTTGGTTACTTCCTCTTTCTATCCATTGAATCCTAGAATTTGTGGGGTGCTGAGGGATGACCTATTTTTTATTTATTTTTATAACATAAGGGATTCATTTGTCCATCTCCCATTGACCATAACCCACTTCTTAAAATTCTTCCAATGATTTTCCGAGATGATCTCCTCCATATTTGAATAGAGAATCTTGTCCATTCTTTCATCTACCTCTATTTTGGTTTGTTTATTGAACCTTTTCTTGGTTCTAGGTTTAATTATCCTTGGTTGTGCTACATCTATCAATGGGATTTCTCCTCTCATCTTTTCTGCCATTGCTTTTTCTTGGTCATCTAGTCTGTTGATTCTCTATGTTGGTCAAGTGGATTTTTTGTAGCTTTGTTATGCTCATACTTATCAATTTTTTTCTTTATTTTTTGTAAAGGATTCACATGTTGTGTCTGTTGTGTTTATAGGTAAACGGGTTTGGGTAGGGAACTAGTCACCAATATGCTTGTAAACTCAACAACATGATACATTAATGTATCAAATTAAGTTATTTTCATGTGGTCGATGTTGACCTCTCGTATAGTTGACCATATTGTGGTTATTTCTTCTTCATTGGTCAACTAACTTGTGATCGACTGAATCTTTTATTTGACTATTTTTTATTTTTGATGGAATTTTGGCTTTGTGCATCCTAATAGATGGTGTATCATTATTTTTCCATTCTTTCCACTGATAATGTTAGTCAACATGGATCTGTATATGTCTTATATGATTTCATTCCTCCTCTTCT
>JASDQU010504613.1:25822-41807 GCA_032191745.1 Picea mariana | reverse complement strand
AAGCTTCCCTTTCTTATTTTCATTTAGTATGAGGATTTGCTAGGATACTTGGTCCAGCTTCATATTTAGTCATGTATCCTCAAATTCTAGTTGGTTGGCTCCTTGGATGATGGCATCCAAGGTATCCTCAATCGACTCATTAGCCAAGTCAACTTCTTCCCTATTTTTGTTATCCTTGTTGATTTTTTCATGATTGTTTTCTTTCTTGGATTTTTTTTGGTTGGACCTACTTGTATCATTAATGGTATTGTGTATATATCTAATTCATCCTCCTTTTCCACTTCTACATTTTGTAGTGGCATGCCTATCTCTAAGCTAGTCTACCTAACCAACCTTGAAATTGACATAGTGGTGTTCAACTACCTCGAGACTTCTGAAAAATATTTCCTCAACTATTGGGTAATATTCAATTTCATTTGGTCGCCCCATTATCCCTTGTGAATACCAAACCTTGGTGAAGCTCAGATCTAGATAAATGTGAATTATTGGTTGTAATTCTCTCTTGATATTATGACGAACCCTCCACTTGTGAAATATGGACTTTAGGGATTTTACCCATTCTTCAAACATGTATTGGGTGTAAGGCCCTTAGTATTTCCCTAATATATTTCTACAAAAAACTATAAATTCCACATTGTCAGTGTATTTAGCAGTGTGAATGCAGACTACTAGACTAGGATGACTAGTTATATGGTTACCCATATTAGTGAACATTCATACCAAATCACTTTGATAACCTCTTAACATTACTCATAGTTGGTTCTAAGGATTTCAACAAATTCCTCCACCCAATTGTATACCTTTCCTTCTTCGACTATCCTCCCAATAGACTTCAACATGTTTAGCTTGATATTTGAAGCTTGATCAAAATTGTTCAAGTACAAAGTGACTATCTAACATGTCAATTTGACATGATTCTTGAGGACCTAGGGGTTATAACTATCCCTTTGGACTTCTTTGCAATAGTTCCTACTATAAATTTCTAGATCCATTATAGTGGGTCAACTGTTTTCATAATGGCCTCTCCAATGGCCAAAAACCTTGCAATCCATTGAACTAGTCCAACTGTGATTTATATGGAATTGATGATCCATTTATTTTTGTTACAATATTGATTGATAATGAATTTGGTTACTTCCTTTTTCTATCCATTGAATCCTAGAATTTGTGGGGTGCCGAGGGATGACCTATTTTTTATTTATTTTTATCACATAAGGGATTCATCTGTCCATCTCCCATTGACCATAACCCACTTCTTAAAATTCTTCCAATGATTTTTCGAGATGATCTCCTCCATATTTGAATAGATAATCTTGTCCATTCTTTCATCTACCTCTATTTTGGTTTGTTTATTGAACCTTTTCTTGGTTCTAGGTTTAATTATCCTTGGTTGTGCTACATCTATCAATGGGATTTCTCCTCTCATCTTTTCTGCCATTGTTTTTTCTTGGTCATCTAGTTTGTTGATTCTCTATGTTGTTCAAGTGGTTTTTTTGTAGCTTTGTTATGCTCATACTTATCAATTTTTTTCTTTATGTCTTGTAAAGGATTCACATGTTGTGGATGTTGTGTTTATAGGTAAATGGGTTGGGGTAGGGAACAAGTCACCAATATGCTTGTAAACTCAACAACATGATTCATTAATGTATCAAATTGAGTTATTTTCATGTGGTTGATGTTGACCTCCCGTATAGTTGACCATATTGTGGTTATTTCTTCTTCATTGGTCAACTAACTTGTGATCGACTGAATCTTTTATTTGACTAATTTTTATTTTTGATGGAATTTTGGCTTTGTGCATCCTAATAGATGTTGTATCATTATTTTTCCATTCTTCCCATTGATAATGTTAGTCAACATGGATCTGTATATGTCTTATATGATTTCATTCCTCCTCTTTTGTCTCTTCTTCTCTATTTCTACGATGTTGGTCTTCTCTTTGTTTTCATGTTTCCTTACTACATCGTTCATTTTTTCTCAGCTGATCCTAGCCAACTTTCATGATCCTTGAATGTTTATTATTATCACTAGTTCATAGTGGTCAGGGCTCATCAATTAAGCCCAAATCTTTCTATGGTTATTTACCCAACTTTTCCCCAGTTGACTGTTTTTATTTTCAAGAACATACCTATCAAAGAAGGTGGTCTTAATGCAGATTCCTATCTAATGTAATCTCAATGGTAAATGGTTATATATATATATATATATATATATATATATATATATATATATATTCATGGATAGTACCTCTTTGGTTGGGCACAATTGACTAATTTTTTGAACACCTTCCCTTGGAGTGTTCAAAGTTCTACTAATCAAATTGACCTAATGTCCTCAATCTCATATGGCCTTAACCAAGTTGTTTCTAGTTCCAATATATTTCCTTTTACTTTGATATCATAGAAAAGTGCCATATTCCTAATGCCAATCTCTATTTTCCTTATATTTCTATCATTCCATGCATTTTGTTGTTGATTTTGTACTTCTTGGTGGTGGAGTCTAATCATTCTTTCTTCCTCAAGATTGTTCAATTGGTGTATTCAATCTTCCCTAGATTTTTTTGAGTCCTATTGCAATATTGAGACTACTCTTTTTGTGTTATCTCTAAAATGTAGGGGGATCACAACCTTCTATTTGTAGACCAGTTTAAAAGGTGTTTGTCTAGTCAACCTTTTGTATGTAGTTCTATATGTCCATAGGATAGAAAATACCTTATCATCCTAATCATATGTATCAACCCTTCATATATTTGTATGACATTTATTTAGGGTTTAGTTAAAATATTATAATGATCTATTTTCTTATGGAGAATAAGGTGAACTCTTCCCGTGTTCAATAAAAAAATCATCCATTTTTTATGATACCATTCAATAAGTGAGTTCCCTCATAACCTATTATTGTCAGTGGGAATGCAAACATTGTATTGATACTTTCATAAATAAATTGTGTTGTTACCTCTTTAGTGTAGGTATCGAGTATCTCTTCCCATTCCCATCTAGTTAACTATTCTTCTATTCTTATATCAAGCTCATAGTCTTTTCCTCTTTTTGGGAAAGGTCCCACAAATTCAATAGCGAAATTTGAAAGGGGAGGATTGAGTCAATCAACAATAAAGGCTTGGTATTTGTAACACTTATTTACATTTTCTTTGCAATCCATACACAGTTTGTGCCACCATAATCATGCTTGGAATATTTTTTTGGCTGCAGTATTTGCATGGAAGTGGCCTCCTATCGGACCAACATATTTTGTCTTTATTATACTATCTCTCTCATGTTCCAAGGCACATCTTATTAATACATCATTTGGTCCTAGTTTATACAAATATCCATTTATTAGTGTGTACAAGTCACCTTTCACAATAAGTGTTTTTTTTTCTTTTTCTCTGGTAAATCTTCATGGGTTTTTCCTTCTTGCAAAAACAGGGACAATTTCTTCACATCCTCTTGGTGGAACCTCAACTTTAAGTAATTGAGAATCTAGAAGATCATCTTCTATTACTATGTATTCTTCCATTGTTTATACTCTTGATAAATGGTCTGGCCCTACATTATTTTTTCCTTGTTGAATAATCACTTCAAATTCAAATTGTTGAAACAACAAAAAGTATCTACAAATTCTCCCTTGGTGGACTAGATTATTGACCAAATTCTTGATGGTTTGTATATAATACAAGAGGTTTCATCAATAGATAATGTTTACATTTTTTTAGAGAAAATAACAGTCCTAGTCCTTCTCAATCAGTAGCAAGGTAGATTCTTTTTTCCTTGTTAATATTTCAATTAGCATATGCATTGGGATGGTTGACTGATTTATCTCTAAGTTGTGAAATAATGGTTGACTTATTTATCTCACTGTGATGTTAGATGCATCCATATGCACATGAAATTTCTCTAATCAATCAAGGATTCTCAAAATTGGCACTGCAACTAGTTTTCTCTTCAATAGATGGAATGATTCACTACAATGCTCACTTCACACAAATTCCACATAATTTTTAAGTAATTCATCCATTAGAAACATAATATTTTAATAACGTCTTATAAATTTTCAATAGTATCCCGTATGTTCGAAAAACATTTATAACTATTTAGTATTTCCATGGGGTTTCAATTCAGTGTCACTTTGATTTTTTCTGTATCCATCTTTATTCCATCCTTTTAGATGACATGGCCTAAAAATAGGCCAATGGGTGTGGAAAACAACACTTATTTATGTTCAATGATAGATGTATTTGTCCACATATTTATAGCATCAGTCAAAGCGAATGTATGCTAGATTTTAGTAGGAGGATGTCGCATGCTCATAAAAGGGAACGAGGGCGAAATATTTCAAACGAGTGAGGGATATAATGAAGGCGTGTTAAATTAGTTAGAGATAAGATGACTTATAACAAGACATTTGGCCTTTCCTCTAGGTTATTTCACTAATAATCATATCGTTACATGCATCTAATAGAGGACAATAATCATTTTCCACACATGCGCACCCATGCGAGTCTCATATCTGTGAATATCACACAATGTGTAGCAAATCACTTCATCCCATTAGTTGTCTCCACAAAAACATGTCGAGCTCTTATAAGATAAAGCCAAAAATCTGAAGAACGCAATTTGTGAGTAATTTAGCTTCTGAAAGTATGTTACTCAGATGCCAAGTGTTGGCATAGCATGCCAACAAGGCACCCATAAGAGCCAGTTCAAAGCTGCCACCAGATGAAAAGGAGAAGTTCTTATAGATATCTTTATGCTCACCAAATCTTCCTAGATTGCGTATTTCAGATGAGAATCCGAGGACTTTTTATTTTGGGATAACATTTTCTTAATGATTTTGATGAGATTCTTATTTGAAGTCTCAGCTAGACCGTTAATTTGTGGATAATAAGTAGTAGAGTGACCAAGCTCTTTTTTATAATTTTGAAATAATTGCAATGCCTTGGTAGATTTAAAGGCCCACGCATTATCAATTATGATTTCACTTGGGCATCCAAATCTGGCCAAAATTTACTACTCAAGGAACTTGGTGATGATTGTATCAGTTGCAAGCCTTGTAGGGATAGCCTCTACCCACTTGGTGAAATAATCTATGTTTGTTAGGATCCATTTATGTTTCCCACTCAAAATTGGATTGATTTCACCAATGAAATCCAATCCCCATTGATAAAAAAATATCTCTCTTTTAAGAAGCCTCAGTAGGAGGGGCTTCAACTTTTGATTTCTTGCAAACATTTGACACTCTACACATGCTCTAACCCTACAATTGGCATAAGAAAACAATGAGGGCTGACATTAACCGACTTTGAGGATTTTGTATGTAGTTATCCTTAAGGGAGCATTTGTTCAGGTTTATGAAGTCCACATAAATCCTTATCACTCTACTCTTTTCCCTATCTAGAACCAAAATTTCCACCCATTTAGAATACTTGAGAGGAATTATGATATGAGTATCCAACAATTTCCTGACCTCTTTCTCAATGGTAGGAAGTACCATGGGATTAAATTTCCTTAGTTTTTTACTCAAAGGTTTAGTACCATAATTGACGGGTATTCTATGTTGTAGTATGTTGGTATCATATGTTTTTAAGTCTTCGTATTTCTAGGTAAAAACATCCATGTACTCCTTGAACAATTGCAAGTAGTTTTCCTTATGCTCAACATAAATCTCTTTTGACAGCTTTATGTACTTAGGTTATTCTTCATTCCCCACATTAGAATCCTCAGTGTTATCATCTTTGGGAAGAACTGTTGTTTTTATAGGTACATCATTTATGTCAAAAAGTTGCTCCAATGGTACCTTCCCTTTGGGAATAAAGTTATTCTTGATTTGAATTACCTTATGCTCAATCATATAGTCACTAAATTCATGACTGATTTCAATTTCTTCCTCACTCGTCTATTTAGAATCTTCTTCATCATCTGAATCAATATGAGTATTTGCAAACTCATCTATCACCTACATGAAATTTTTAATTTGATGGTCATGTTCAAACACTAGCCATTACTTAATATTGTCAGGGATGGATGGTCTATACCTCATCTAAATTTCATATTTCATTTGGGGAACAACATGTGTTTTAAAAGTACTAGCTACCACTGCCAAGGAATCAGCCTACTAGTTAAATTCTCTTGAGATAACAATAATATTGAAAGCTTCAGAAAAATTATCAATCAAATCCCATACTTGATTCTTGTATTCCCTCATCCTGGGATTCCTTGTCTAATAGAAACATTTAATTTTCTGCACCACTAGCTCTAAGTCTCCAAATGCCAAAATCTTAGTAGTTTGCATTTTTGTTTCTACTTCCAAGCCTAAAACCAGAGTATCATATTCGACTACATTTTTGGTGGCCTCAAAATCTAGTTTGTAGGACACATGAATTTATTTTTTATTAGGAGAAACAAGTACTACACCATCTCCCACTCCTTCTTTTTAATATGCTCCATCAAAGAACATTTTCCATATACCCTTTACTTCATTAGGAGGGATCACCAAATGATCTGTGAGTGTTAAAGATTCTTTGTATTCTTCATTGGTTGCGACGATGCAAAAATCAAGATCTTCATCAATAACATAGATGGGATGGCTTACAAGGTTGTTCTGATCACTAACTACATAGGCAAACATTTTCTCTATGTATAACCTTCTTTTTTCTCCTCCAAACACTGGAACAATAACATAGGTCATATCCATCTGCATTGTACCTCCCAACTTGTGTGCCCATGTTCTTGATAGAAGAACACCATACTTTGCTGACCAACCACCACTACGTCCATCATAATGATATTAACAGGAAGCTAAGACAAAGTGACTACCATATCCTTGATTATCCCATCACATTTCACTTTTCTGACATCAAAAGAATAGAGGTCATGATATTCCATAATTATATCCAATCCTAATTTTTTCATGACTAATTTGGGTATAAGATTATGATATGATCTAGAGTCAAGCATGCAACTATGCAACATTTTGTCATGGATATTCAATGTTACATAGAAACATGCAACAAAATATTCCTTGTCATCTATGTGAGGGATAACAACTATAATGGGGGAATCATCTTGTATATTTACAACATCAGGAGGGCTTGCTGATCTTTTTAACTATATGTATCTATCAATTTGTTTGTGATATGAAGGGTTATTATCCAACTCCACCAGTGGGACATGAATCTTTATCTTGAACAACTCTTTTTCAATGTTAAAAGGTGGAACTGATTCCTCAAATTCTTTAACTTCTTTTTCTATTTTTGAAGGCTCCCCAACCTCATTAGCATTAGGAATATTGATTAGTTCTTTGACTTTATCCTTGAAAAGACTTGGGATAGGTTACTTAGGTCAAGGTTGATTATCTTGGATGGTTGTCTTTTGTCTAGGCCTGATATTATACTTCTTATGCATATCAACCTATAGTGCATAAACAAACACTCTATATTGGGAAGAGGACAAAACTTCTTGGTTTGATTGACTCTTTAGGATCCACTTCTTTTTACTTAAGAAATATTCATAGTCATCTTGAGTTAAATGCATGTCATTATTTTCTCCCTGTAATATGTGTATTTCTTCTGAATTCTCAACATATTCTTCATTCATTACTTCTTCCACCAAGTTATTTTCATTGTTGGCCTTTACATGTGGCTGAATGGGCTATTCCTTGTTTCTTCTTTCCCTCCTCATTAGTTGAGGACTAAAAATTATTCTGAATTGATTAGGGTTCCTCAACCGACCTTCTTGAGGATTTGTTTTGGCATTCCCATTTTCCATCTCAAATATAGACATCTTATTTGTTAAATTTCTGATTATCCTAGACATTTCATACATCATAGATTCATGGGAATATTTGAATGGATTTCAGGGACCATAGTCATTTTTGGCTTTCTTTCTTTCTACTTGATCTTTCTTTTGTATCATTTTACCTAATGTAATCATATTCCCTTCAATGTCTGTTGCATCATCCTGCATTATCAACAGAGTTGGGGCTCTTATTTCCATTAATACCATGACAAATTCGTCATCAAAAGCCCCAACATATGTAACTTTGAGATTGTTCATCTTTTACGTAGTAGATAATTGTCATGTCATAAAGGATATTGTGTTGGTTTTAATAAACTACTTGACGTTTCAATCCCAAAGTTGGGATCCTCCTCAAGAGTATACTATATCAAAAAAATGGTTTGTTTATCAATACATTTCTCTTGTGGCAAACAAACCATTCATTTGATATATTATACTCTTGAGGGTGATCCCAACTCTCGGATTGAAAAGTTGAACAATTTCTTAAAATCAACATAGTCTTCTTTATGACATAACAAATATATAACTTTGGTTGTTGGTTGTGAAGGCTTTGTATATTTGGGAATTTTGTTATACAACTTGTTAAATCTTCTATTGAATTCAAAAATAGGCTCATTAGCTATATTCTTGAGCAAGCTAAATTTGGCCAGGTAATATAGAATGCCTCTCTTTTCTCCCCATTGTTTAATCAATATAGACTCAAGATCCTGCCAACTATCAATGGAGATAACGAGAATCTCTCTGAACCACTTCCAGATGCCTGCCTCTAAAGTTTGAACAAACAACTTCACGAAGACATCGCCACGCTCCATAAACAAATTGTTTGTGAAGTCCCGAAACATTGCTATATGTTCTTCAGCAGAATGTTTTTTTTCTCCATCGTATTTGGGAAAGAGGTTCAAGTAATTTTCAGGGAGGTCGTGGACATTCATAGTAATATTTAACAGGCCAAATATAGTAGTGGCCCAAGCATTTAAATATGGTGAGGGAGGATAATTCCCCCCCACTATTCCTCCACCTAAGTTGTCCATAAGATTTTACAGAATGAGGTTATGGGCTTCGAAGGATAGAGGGTTAACATGGTTTTGCAAAAAGGGTTTAAGGGAAGAACTCACTTCTTGACAAAACTATATGGGAGAATTCTGTAGATCTATTAAGGCTTTTAGAGGCAACTTTTATGTAGAATATGAATCAACAGGTATATAAATTGGCTCAAAATATTTTCTACCTCTATGAATAGCAAAAGGAGATGCTTCTAGATTACGGTTACCTGAAGCTAAAGAGATTTGGCGTTCTTTTATGTTTCTCGAGGTCATGATATTCTGTGGATATGAGTATACTGGATTGTTCTTAGGATCTGGGTTGCTTCTAGAGTATCTTCTATTAGATAAAATATATTCCTTCTGTGGAGTTTCCAAGTGAAATACTAACAACCAGATGTATGGAGCTTTTTCATAATTAATAATTAGAGCTTGCAATATCATACCCCAAGCAAAGATGTCTTCAAATTGCGTTCCCTGAAAATAATTCCATTTTGGACATTATCCCTCTATATGTTCTAGGATATCAATGGAATGATTTCAAGGAACCCCAAGGGCTAATACTTAGGGTGATCCTTAAATCCATGCTTGCACTCAAAGAAAACTATGCAAAATTGGGTAATTTTTTCTCTGTCTCTTATAAAACTCTTGGCCCTCAAATAGTCTCAGTCCAGATATTGAAAAATTTCATATCTAGGAGGAATTTGTCCATGAGTGTTTCAAACAATTTAGTTTTAAGAGTGGGGGAAATGTTGAATTAGAAGAAACACAATATACGTGTATAAGGCATTGCATAGAATGAATATTATATCTTATGGAAATAGAATAACATGTTGAGCAATTAATAATTCAATAGTTATAACACATATGAAATATCATTAAAATATGCACCAAATAGTTAAACATCTTTAGATATTCAATTCCATGGAGGTACCCTCTGCATATCATTAAACATATGAATAAATTACAAGAAGTGGTCATTGTTAAGAGGAAATTAGTTCAATATCATAAGCATATAACAAACAATAACATTGAACATGTCATATAACTTGTTGCTTGATATTGTTTTAAAGGTGATGTAATACAAGAAGCCAAAATGAGAGGGGTGGATTTAACTTGAGCACATGCACAAAAAAAAAAATTATAGACTAAAACATAATGTAGGGGATGAATCTCATGAATCCTATGACATTAATTCTCCGTGTGTGCTTGAGGGTGGTGATAATAAAACTCTAGTTATAAGAAAATGTTAAATTCCCCAAAGTTCCAACCCTAAGAATGAGCTCTTCATCTTACTTTATACATAACTTCGTTTGTGAGAAAAACATTCATTTTGACCAATATTGATTCTTGAAACTTGATATAGCTTGTCAGTTTCTTGATACCACCTATGGTTTTGCAATAGATTTTACCTAATTTTTACTAGGTAAAAATAACTTTTTACTAGTTAAAAATAAAATTTTACTAGGTAAAAATAACTTTTTACCACCAGATTTAACATGATGATGGTGTTCTTGGGTGTGTTCTCTTTGTCCAATTGAGCTTCTCTTTGTACTTTTCTAAGTGGGTCAATTGGACCTTGATATGATGTGATATAACTACTCAACCTATGAACATTTGAGGTTGCTGGCTGGCTGAAAGAATGTCTAACCATTTCCTCTCAGGAAACACCACTCATCAATGTAGAGTACCATGGGTCAACTCTTCAAATATTTTGTCTCAAGATTCTACAGGGAGTTGGTAAATTGATACAACTACACCTTAGGGTATATTCCTGAAGGTCCTTCATCTCTCAGATGTTGGCTAATGATACTGAATAAAAAATTTCTCTCCTTCAGAAAATAAAAAACACACTCTCATGAAATGTGTAGCCGCGATGGTTGATAGTTCTCTCCTGAGTGGAGAGAATGAGCAGGCGGGTCATCGTCTAAGACACCTAGCATCCAAGTAACTTACTCTCATAATCTAAATTACCTACAAATTGGTTTCTTCTAATTTTTGGCCTTCTTTTATAAGAGATTGACATGTGTTTATGGTGACAACTGATGGGATGAAGTGATTCCATACACTCTATATGATATTTAGATATCCAAGGCTCGCATGGGTGGACATGTATGGACAATGATTACTGTCCTCTATGAGTTGCATGTAACATTATGATTATCAGTGAAAGGACCTAGACACGAGGCCAAATGTCTTATTATATGTCGTATTATCTCTAACTAATTGGGCATACCATTATTATATCCGTCACTCATTTGAAATATTTCTCCCTTGTTCCCTTTTATGAACACGTAGCATCCTCCCAATGGTTGATTTCTTTTGAAAGTTTGGGAGGAGGAACGAAAATTATGAGTGACGTCATGCTAACATCATCACAGTCCCACATACATTTCACAACTTCATATTGATCCATGAAAGTTCTTATGTGGCTCTGGGCTCAACCTTCATGTAACTGAGTTTGATATGGTGACCAAAATCCTTAGTGGGTCCCCTCTATACTGTTGGTAGCTTCAAATTGGCTCTGGCATGTTCCCTGTTGGAATGATATGCTATCATTGACCCTCCCAAATGTACATAGTGGACTACTGCATCAATTCCACATGTCTCTAAATGGATGGAAACTTGTGCACTAAGTGGGAAGTTAGGCGATTAGGAAAAACAAAATACCACTATCGTGACCCAAAGGGAGTGGTTTTACCCTCCATGATATTTTCAGGAGACACCATGAAATTATTAACAGGTGGCTCCTAAGATTGTCATTTCACCACATATGCATGTTATCTCTCATGCACTTTCATGTTGTGACATATATTGCCTACCGTATATCAATCTTGCTTGCAACTGTTGGATGATCAGACCTATCACCTTCACTAACACTTAATTCCTAGGTGTTGGTATCATGATATAGCCTTTGTTCAAAAAGGGATTAATCTTTTTGAGAGTGTAATTAACCCTGCTTTAGCTCTCGAGAAGAATCCATGTGCTTGAAATTTATCCTTGTGCCCTTAGGGCTTGATTTTTCTAGTGATTTATCTAGGGTGCTCAAACATTTTCTATATATTTTTGTCTAGGAGCTCTGTAAACTTGCCTCCTAACCTTTTTTTTCCCAATTTCAGCCTTATGATCTCAACCAACATGCATATTAATGATGGGATCAAATATGGTACTAAAATTTTGTTTCTACAACTCGTAGTCACCAAATTTGGATATTTTTGGTCAACCATCATTTGAAATGCCAACTTCTGTGTATTTTCTTTTGACACACATACAATCTGGTGATTTTGACTCATCCAAATTTCTTTCATCTTCATGTACTTCATTGTATGATGGTAGAAATTATATTTTTTCCTTGTCTTCTAGGTTGACTTGTTTAGACACTTTTAGAATAGATTTTAATTCTCTCATGAAGTCTGAATGGTCCCTCTTCCACCTGAACATCTTCCCTAGAAAACATTCATTTTCCATATCATTTCATTGGACGATATAAATATTTTTTTCGTGGCATGATATCCCATTACAAGTCGAGGTTGACCCTCTGTTAATCATCAATTTTCATTCCTAATAGTTGCAAATGTCACCTCTGACCTCTTCTATTTTATACCATCTGTAGGGAAAATCATACAATATATTTGGGAACATGTGTGGCTAGACTCACTTGTCTTGGTAGCCATTTCACCTCCGCTCCTCCTTGCATTCCTAAGTATTTTCTTCTGGGTCAAACCTTGGTTTAAAATTTATTATGTTGGATATGGTTGTGAGTTTCTTCCATCCAAATATTTTGACAAAGTGTGTTATAGATTTGGTCCACATTTGTAGTTGGGGTGTGTGTGTGTCCCACCAATGCACAACTTGTTGTATGAAAAACCATACCGAACTATGCATTCAACCTTGTTCTCTGACTATATTTCATACTTCTTCCACATGGACTATAGGTGACTTTCATTCTTTAAATATTAAGGGACGAAATGCAATTCTTTTCGACTATGTGGGTATTAAACTTAGGTAGTGTCTAACTATTTTCTCACAGACAATGGGTATTTATTTTATTAAAAAGAGTGGTCACAAGCTTTCCTTTGGTATGGCTTCAATTGTATAGTATTTCATTTATTTTGATTCATAATTTTCCATATTCCACTCATATAGGTCCATGTCATAATTTTGTTCCACATATAGGGGTAAACCATCCAACAATTCACCTATGATATTCTATTCAACATTCTCTTTTTCCTCTTGGATTAGTTGGTAAAATTTTTTGACATCAGTTTCTTATTTCCATGTTTTTAACCAAGTTTTTCCTTCTCTAGGATCCAAATGTATAATGATCCTCCTTCCATTCCCTTTCAACTTGATTCTATCATTTTCTAATGACATTATTTCCTTTATATTTTGACCCCATGGCTGACCAAACAATGTTGAGTAGGATGGAATTCCCTCGACTAAATTAATTAATTTAAAGTTGACCATAGTCGATATCCCAATGATGATTATTTTTGCACCTTTTATTAACCCAATTGGTTTAAAAAAGCTTCATTCTACCTTTCAACTTGACTAGGTTAGGTTTTCCCATTCTAATCCAAATTTCCTTCAAGAAAATGTTCACCTAGGATCCAAAGTCAATTACGACCTAAAGAATCATAACACCCTCGAATTCTAGGTCCACTTGTGGATCATAATCGTCATGGGGTTTTTCCTCTTGAGTTAGTTGGCACATGTTTTTGAATTTTTTCATTCTTCCTTACATTATAATAATCTAGATATTCCCTCTACTTATTTTAATAGGTTAAGGAATTCATCAAGAACTATGCATCCTTCCCTTCTTGGTACTTTTTTTTGTTATCGCTCTTGTTGATGTTATTCCTTTGTTATATCATTAAATAAATAGATGACTTATTTCATGATTTTTATTTCCTTATAAGGGTATGTATACCAATTATCTTTTCTTATAGGTTTAATCAAAGGTATTTTCTACAATGTTGTATTCCCTTCTTTCTTTGCTCCTAATCTAGTAATTACATTTAAATATTTAGAATTCAAGACCTCATATTTGGTACACTTCGTAGGATTTCAAAAGTTGTCTTTTTCATTATATTTTCAGGCATGATGGGGCACTCCTCTATGGAGTGATATCATACTCCACATTTGGTAGAAAATTTGTGCTCAATCATATATTTCAATGGACAATCTAGTCTCAAGTAATCTTCTTTGTAGGATACAAAGCAAAATTTCTTTGAAAATCCTCCTTAACCACATCCACCATAGTTTCCATATTGACCACGAAAACTTCCTCAATATCGACCTTGAACTTGATACCCTCCATTGCATCCTCCTCCTGGCTAGCCTTGGTTTTTATTTTTCACCTTCGTATGATGTACTCTTTTATAGTTTTATTTATTCCAACTATTGTGTTGCCATTTTGTTGTATCCTGTGTAGGTTCTTCACATATGGAATAACACTTAGGTTTGACATTTTTAAAATTATGCAAACAATCTTTTGAGGTATGGTTTGTTATTATTTGACAAATTTCACAATAGTAGTTGACTTGAACTAGTCTAACATTTTGGTATTTGTCATTTGGTTATAGATATTTTCAATAATCCTTTGTATGCTCTTCATTGATACAAACTATGTACCATAATTCACTTATTCTTAGTGCAATATATTTCAAGTACTTCTACATAACTTCAAGTTTTTATTCCACTTTTTTATCCAATGATGGTGTATCCCAGTCATCATCATTAGATTCAATTTGTTGGTATTTTTTGAGGCCATCTTCATTGGAATTTATCTCATGCATCCTTAGGGTACCCTAATTTGTGGAGTAGCCATGCGACAAACCATTACACAAACATTTATTTTCCAAAAGGACATGGGATTTGGATAAGGATATCCTCAAATAATTTATGATATTCCTGCACTGACTTGGTTGTAATTTGTTTGAATTATTTAATATTTTGGACTGCCAAATATTTAGTATCTTGAGTTTTGATAAATAATAGGAGCCTTTTTTTTGGTTTGATTGTATATAAAGTTCATGAGCTAGGTTAGGGCTCACACAAATTGTTCCGTCTATTTTTTTTTAACAATTACGTTCATGGCATCCTAGAATTTCTCACAAATAAACCAATGCCTTATTTGGTATTCATCTCCTTCATATAGAGGGAGGTTATTGTATGCTATAGTGGTATATGTTAATGGTTTTGGTGGTGAAGGTGGTGGTGCTGGAGGTTTCCACTATTTTAAATTATCAACAAGAATGTTTTTGTGATTGTTATTATCTACTTCAATTGGTGTCTATTGGCTACAAATTTCTTAGTTGATTTTCTCTATTTGACAAGCTTGATATTTATATTCTACTAAACTATTCCTTTTTGTTCACTTCACTTCCTTGTAACCTTTAGTCAACAACATTTTGTGTTCTTCAGTAATTAATTCTAGTAGGGAAGTTTCTCCCATGACATCCTCAATTTGAATAAGCAATTTGTCATCACCTTCATTGGGTACAACATTTATTCACTTTCCTTCTCTCTATGAAATTTGGATCTAGATTATATTGGTGACTGGACCTTTTTTGTCTATTTGAATCCACATTGAACAAGGCTTCATGGTAGTGTAGTCCCTGCCAACGAGGCTAGAAAGAAAATTGTGGAAAATGGGGTCGAATTGTAAATGATGGAAGTGTTCGGTGCAAAATGTATATCACATAAATGTTGTGCACAAAAGGTATATCATGGAACATGGGGCAAAAGTAAATGATGATTGGAATGTAGAACACCATTTGTCTTTTGAAAGTATATAACAAACATTTATTTTTTGAAAGTATATAACAAACTACAAATTTGTTGACAGTGGAAGAATAAATTTGGAAATTTAAATGCATTTTCCATATGGACTGGTGAAAGATAAATATATATGAAGACATAAAATTAAAAGGATATAAGAAATATAAAAATTTAAATGCATTTGTGAACATGGGGCATAAGTGTTATAGGATAAATTGGTATATGCAGACATTAACAGAACTCTCTAGATCCACCTAGATCTAGAACAAAATAGGACATGACATGACGCTTCCCCTAAGTTACAATCATTGAATTTGTCATTGAAGAAGGAATAAGTGACATACCTTTAGATATCGCTTCCGTATGTCT
>JASDQU010504613.1:0-17684 GCA_032191745.1 Picea mariana | reverse complement strand
TTCTTCTGAATTCTCAACATATTCTTCATTCATTACTTCTTCCACCAAGTTGTTTTCATTGTTGGCCTTTACAGACGACTGAATGGGATATTCCTTGTTTCTTATTTCCCTCCTCATCAGTTGAGGACTAAAAATTATTATGAATTGATTAGGGTTCCTCAACCAACCTTTTTGAGGATTTGTTTTGGCATTCCCATTTTCCATCTCAAATATAGACATCTTATTTGTTAAATTTCAGATTATCCTAGACATTTCGTACATCCTGTATTCATGGGAACATTTGAATGGATTTCAGGGACCATAGTCGTCTTTGGCCTTCTTTCTTTCTACTTGATCTTTTTTTTGTATCATTTTACCTAATGTAGTCATATTCCCTTCAATGTCTGTTGCATCATCCTGCATTATCAACAGAGTTGGGGCTCTTCTTTCCATTAATACCATGACAAATTCGTCATCAAAATCCCCAACATATGTAAATTTGAGATTGTTCATCTTTTACACAGTAGATAATTGTCATGTCATAAAGGATATTGTGTTGGTTTTAATAAACTACTTGACGTTTCAATCCCAGAGTTGGGATCCTCCTCAAGAGTATAATATATCAAATAAATGGTTTGTTTATCAATACATTTCTCTTGTGGCAAACAAACCATTCATTTGATCTATTATACTCCTAAGGGTGATCCCAACTCTCGGATTGAAATGTTGAGCATTTTCTTAAAATCAACATAGTCTCCTTTATGACATAAAAAATATGTAACTTTGGTTGTTGGTTGTGAAGGGTTTGTATATTTGGGAATTTTTTTATACAACTTGTTAAATCTTCTATTGAATTCAACAATAGGCTCGTTAGATATCTTCTTGAGCAAGCTAAATTCGGCCAGGTAGTATAGAATGCCTCTCTTTTCTCCCCATTGTTTAATCAATATAGACTCAAGATCCTGCCAACTATCAATGGAGATCACGAGAATCTCTCTGAACCCTTCCAGATGCCTGCCTCTAAAGTTTGAACAACCAACTTCATGAAGACATCTCCATGCTCCATAAACAAATTGTTTGTGAAGTTCTGAAAGATTGCTATATGTTCTTCAACAAAATGTTTTTTTTCTCCCTCGTATTTGGGAAAGAGGTTCAAGTAATTTTCAGGGAGGTCATGGACATTGATAGTAATACTTAACATGCCAAATATAGTAGTGGCCCAAGTGTTCAAATATGGTGAGGGAGGCTAATTCCCCCCCACTGTTCCTCCACCTAAGTTGTCCATAAGATTTTACAGAATGAGGTTATGGGCTTCGAAGGACAGAGGGTTAACAGGGTTTTTCAAAAAGGGTTTAAGGGAAGAACTCACTTCTTGAAAAAACTCTATGGGAGAATTCTGTAGATCTATTAAGGATTTTAGAGGCAACTTTTATGTAGAATATGAATCAACATGTATATAAATTGGCTCGAAATATTTTCTACCTCTATGAATAGCAGAAGGAGATGCTTCTAGATTACGGTTGCCTGAAGCTAAATAGATTTGACGTTCTCTTATGTTTCTTGAGGTCACGATATTCTGTGGATATGAGTATATTGGACTGTTCTTAGATCTGGGTTTCTTCTAGTGTATCTTCTATTAGATAACATATATTCCTTCTGTGGAGTTTCCAAGTGAAATACTAACAACCATATGTATGGAGATTTTTCATAATTAAGAATTACAGCTTGCAATTTCGTACCCCAAGAAAATATGTCTTCAAATTGTGTTCCCCAAAAATAATTCCATTTTGGACGTTATCCCTCTATATGTTCCAGGATATCAATGGAATGATGTCAAGGAACCCCAAGGGATAATACTCAGGGTGATCCTTAAATCCATGCTTGCACTCAAAGAAAACTATGCAAAATTGGGTAAGTTTTTCTCTGTCTCTTATAAAACTCTTGGCCCTCAAAAAGTCTCAGTCCAGATATTGAAAACTTTCATATCTAGGAGGAATTTGTCCATGAGTGTTTCAAACAATTTAGTTTTAAGAGTGGGGGAAATGTTGAATTAGAAGAAACGCAATATACATGTATAATGCATTGCATAGAATGAATCTTATATCTTACAGAAATAGAATAACATGTTGAGAAATTAATAATTCAATAGTTATAACACATACGAAATATCATTAAAATATGCACCAAATAGTTAAACATCTTTAGATATTCAATTTCATGGAGGTAACCTCTGTATATCATTAAACATATGAATAAATTACAAGAAGTGGTCATTGTTAAGAGGAAATTAGTTCAATATTATAAGCATATAACAAACAATAACATTGAACATGTCATATAACTTGTTGCTTGATATTTTTTTAAAGGTGATCTAATACAAGAAGCCAAAATGAGAGGGGTGGCTTTAACTTGAGCACGTGCACAAAAAAAGAAATTACAGACTGAAACATAACGTAGGGGATGAATTTCATGAAGCCTATGACATTAATTATCCACGTGTGCCTGAGGGTGGCGATAATAAAACTCTAGTTATAAGAATATGTTAAATTCCCCAAAGTTCCAACCCTAAGAATGAGCTCTTCATCTTACTTTATACATAACCTCGTTTGTGAGAAAAACATTCATTTAGACCAATATTGATTCTCGAAACTTGACATAGATTGTTAGTTTCTTGATACCACCTATGGTTTTGCAATAGATTTTACCTAATTTTTACTAGGTAAAAATAACTTTTTACTAGTTAAAAATAAAATTTTACTAGGTAAAAATAACTTTTTACCACCAGATTTAACATGATGATGTTGTTCTTGGGTGTAATATCTTTGTCCAATTGAGCTTATATTTGTATTTTTCTAAGTGGGTCAATTGGACCTTGATATGATGTGATATAACTACTCAACCTATGAACATTTGAGGTTGCTGGCTGGCTGAAAGAATGTCTAACCATTTCCTCTCAGGAAACACTAGTCATCAATGTAGAGTACCATGGGTCAAATCTTCAAATATTTTGTCTCAAGATTTTACAGGGAGTTGGTAAATTGATACAACTACACCTTAGGGTATATTCTTGAAGGTCCTTCATCTCTCAGATGTTGGCTAATGATACTGAATAAAAAAATTCTCTCCTTCAGGAAATAAAAAACACACTCTCACGAAATGTATAGCCAAGATGGTTGATAGTTCTCTCTCGAGTGGAGATAATGAGCATGTGGGACATAATCTAAGACACCTAGCATTCAAGTAACTTACTCTTAGAATCTAAATTACCCACAAATTGGTTTCTTCTAATTTTCGGCTTTCTTTTATAAGAGTTTGATATGTGTTTATGGTGACAACTAATGGGATGAAGTGATTCAATACACTCTATATGATATTCAGATATCTGAGGTTTGCATGGGTGCACATGTATGGATAATGATTACTGTCCTCTATGAGTTTCATGTAACATATGATTATTAGTGAAAGGACCTAGACACGAGGCCAAATGTCTTATTATATGTCGTATTATCTCTAACTAATTGGGTATACCATTATTATATCCCTCACTCATTTGAAATATTTCTCCCTCATTCCCTTTTATGAACACGTAGCATCCTCTCAATGGTTGATTTCTTTTGAAA
This sequence comes from Picea mariana, assembly GCA_032191745.1. NCBI lineage: Eukaryota > Viridiplantae > Streptophyta > Pinopsida > Pinales > Pinaceae > Picea > Picea mariana. The sequence goes on along the minus strand of JASDQU010504613.1, from coordinate 14,085 downwards.
GTTTGGGAGGAGGAATGAAAATTATGAGTGACGTCATGCTAACATCATCACAGTCCCACATACATGTCACAACTTCATATTGGTCTATGCAAGTTCTTATGTGGCTCTGGGCTCAACCTTCATGTAACTGAGTTTTATATGGTGACGAAAATCCTTAGTGGGTCCCCTTTATACTATTGGTAGCTTCAAATTGGCTCTAGCATGTGCCCTGTTGGAATGATATGATATCATTGACCCTCCCAAATGTGCATACTAGACTTCTACATCAATTCCACATGTTGCTAAATGGGTGGACACCTGTGCACTGAGTGAGAAGTTAGGCGATTAGGAAAAACCAGAATACCACTATCGCGACCCAAAAGGAGTGGTTTTACCCTCCATGATATTTTCATGAGACACCATGAAATTCTTAACAAGTGGCTCCTAAGACCGTCATTGCACCCCATATGCATGTTATCTCTCATGCACTTTCATGTTGTGACATATATCACCTACCGTATATCGAGCTTGCTTACAACTGTTGGATGATCAGACCTATCACTTCACTAACACTTAATTCCTAGGTGTTGGTATCATGATATAGCCTTTGTTCAAAAATGGATTAATCCTTTTGAGAGTGTAATTATCCCTGCTTTATCTCTCGAGAAGAATCCATGCGCTTGAAATTTATCCTTGTGCCCTTAGGGCTTGATTTTTGTATTGATTTATGTAGGGTGCTAAAAAATTTTCTATATATTTTGGTCTAGGAGCTCTATAAACTTGCCTCCTACCCTTGTTTTTCCCAATTTTATCCTTATGATCTCAACCAACATTCATATTAATTATGGGATCAAATATGGTACTAAAATTTTGTTTCTATAACTGGTAGTCACCAAATTTGGATATTTTTGGTCAACCATCATTTGAAATGCCAACTTCTGTGTATTTTCTTTTGACACACATACAATCTGGTGATTTTGACTCATCCAAATTTCTTTCATCTTCATGTACTTCATTGTATGATGGTAGAAATTGTATTTTTTCCTTGTCTTCTAGGTTGACTTGTTTAGACACTTTTAGAATAGATTTTAATTCTCTCATGACTTCCGAATGGTCCCTCTTCCACCTAAACCTCTTCCCTAGAAAAAAATTATTTTCCATATCATTTCATTGGATGATATAAACATTTTTTTCGTGGCATGATATCCCATTACAAGTCGAGGTTGACCTTCTGTTAATCATCAATTTGCATCCTAATAGTTGCAAATGTCACCTCCGACCTCTTCTATTTTATACCATTTGTAGGGAAAATCATACAATATATTTGGGAACATGTGTGGCTAGACTCACTTGTCTTGGTATCCATTTCACCTCCGCTCCTCCTTGCATTCCCAAGTATTTGCTTCTGGGTCAAACCTTGGTTTAAAATTTATTATGTTGGATATGGTTGTGAGTTTCTTCCATCCAAATATTTTGAAAAAGTATGTTATAGATTTGGTCCACGTTTGTAGTTGGGGTGTGTGTGTCCCACCAATGCACAACTTGTTGTATGAAAAACCATACCGAACTATGCATTCAACCTTGTTCTCTGACTATATTTCATACTTCTTCCACATGGACTATAGCTGACTCTTATTCTTTAAATATTAAGGGATGAAGTGCAATTCATTTCAATTATGTGGGTATTAAACTTAGGTATCGTCTAACTCTTTTCTCACATACAATGGGTATATATTTTATTAAAAAGATTGATCATAAGCTTTCCTTTGGTATGTCTTCAATTGTATAGTATTTTGTAATAACCGTCATTTAATTTAAACTACCATTGAATTAAAACAGAGAAGTGAATTTGAAATTCACTCAATTTAGCATATTCAATCTGATATTTCAATAAATAAAATTTATTAACAATTTAATTCTAAAGATTCATAACTAACCTTAATCTGATGCTGCTTCCTTAGCTTGAATCTGCTCCTTAGGACACCCGAAAACCAACCACCCTACCTGCTCCTTAGGAAACCCCAAAACCATCCACCCTACCGACTAGTACGCCTAGCCCTAGGACATCAATGGACGTCCTAGCCCTCCGAGACCAAAACCTCCTCAGCCCCGGTGCACTGTAAATCCCACTGTAAACTAACTCTCCAAAAACTCCAAGTTCCCCCCTCTCCTCGAATGCATGAATGAATCTCCCTCATACTCCTTCTCCACCTCCCTTATTCCTCCTTCACCGCCCCTCACATTTACTTCCACCTAACTCATTATTACTCCTTATCCATTGATTAATGCCTTATCCATTCATTAATTGCCTTATTAATTGTCTTATCCTTTCTTTAAATGTTTCCCTTTTACGTATTGGTTACATTATCCCCCTTTGGGATACGTAACCCCATTTAACCTTATATTTTATTTCCCCCCCTTTTGTTTAACACTTAATTAATCAATTAATTAATTAATAAACAAATTAATCATTAACCATTAATTAAAGAGTTAATCATACTTAAACTAATCATAGTAAAAAATAATTAATTAAGGTTATATAATAATTAATTATAATTTAGCTAATTTTTAGGATTATTTATGAAATTATTCATATTAATAAGTAAAGGGTCATTACATATTTCATTTATTTTGATTCATAATTTTCCATATTCCACTCATATAGGTCCATGTCATAATTTTGTTCCACATATAGGGGTAAACCATCCAACAATTCACCTCTGATATTCTGTTCAACATTCTGTTTTTCCTCTTGGATTAGTTGGTAAAATGTTTTGACATCACTTTCTTATTTCCATGTTTTTAACCAAGTTTTTCCTTCTCTGGGATCCAAATGTATAATGATCCTCCTTTCATTCCCTTTCAACTTGATTCTATCATTTTCTAATGACATTATTTCCTTCATATTTTGACCCCATGGATGACGAAACAATGTTGAGTAGGATGGAATGCCCTCGACTAAATTAATTAATTTGAAGTTGACCATGGTTGATATCCCAATGATGATTATTTTTGCACCTTTTATTAACCCAATTGGTTTGACAAAGCTTCATTCTACCTTTCAACTTGACTAGGTTAGGCTTTCCCATTCTAATCCAAATTTCCTTCAAGAAAATGTTCACCTAGGATCCAAAGTCAATTACGACCTAAAGAATCATAACACTCTCAAATTCTAGGTCCACTTGTGGATCATAATCGTCATGGGGTTTTTCCTCTTGAGTTAGTTGGCACATGTTTTTGAATTTTTTCATTCTTCCTTACATTATAATAATCTAGATATTCCCTCTACTTATTTTAATAGGTTAAGGAATTCATCAAGAACTATGCATCCTTCCCTTCTTGGTACTTTTTTTGTTATCCTTCTTGTTGATGTTATTCCTTTGTTATATCATTAAATAAATAGATGACTTATTTCATGATTTGTATTTCCTTATAAGGGTATGTATACCAATTATCTTTTCTTATAGGTTTAATCAAAGGTATTTTCTACAATGTTGTATTCCCTTCTTTCTTTGCTCCTAATCTAGTAATTACATTTAAATATTTAGAATTCAACACCTCATATTTGGTACACTTCATAGGATTTCAAAAGTTGTCTTTTTCATTATATTTTCAGGCATGATGGGGCACTCCTCTAGGAAGTGATATCATACTCCACATTTGGTAGAAAATTTGAGCTGAATCATATCTTTCAGTGGACAATCTGGTCTCAAGTAATCTTCTTTGTAGGATACAAAGCAAAATTTATTTGAAAATCCTCCTTAACCACATCCACCATAGTTTCCATATTGACCACGATAACTTCCTCGATATCGACCTTGACCTTGATACCCTCCATTGCATCCTCCTTCTGGCTAGCCTTGGTTTTTATTTTTCACCTTTGTATGATGTACTCTTTTATAGTTTTATTTATTCCAACTATTGTGTTGCCATTTTGTTGTATCCTGTGTAGGTTCTTCACATATGGCATACCACTTAGGTTTGACATTTTAAAAATTGTGCAAACAATCTTTTGTGGTATGGTTTGTTATTATTTGACAAATTTCACAATAGTAGTTGACTTGAACTAGTCTAACATTTTGGTATTTGTCATTTGGTTATCGATATTTTCAATAATCCTTTGTATGCTCTTCATTGATACAAACTATGTACCATAAATCACTTCTTCTTAGTGCAATATCTTTCAACTAATTCTACATAACTTCAAGTTTTTATTCCACTTTTTTATCCAATGATGGTGTATCCCAGTCATCATCATTAGATTCAATTTGTTGGTATTTTTTGAGGCCATCTTCATTGGAATTTATCTCATGCATCCTTAGGGTACCATAATTTGTAGAGTAGCCATGCGACAAACCATTACACAAACATTTATTTTCCAAAAGTATATGGGATTCAGATAAGGATATCCTCAAATAATTTATGATATTCCCGTATTGACTTGCTTGTAATTTGTTTGAATTATTTAATATTTTGGACTGCCAAATATTTAGTATCTTGAGTTTTGAAGAATGATAGGAGCCTTTGTTTTGGTTTGATTGTATATAAAGTTCATGATCTAGGTTAGGGCTCATACGAATTGTTCCATCTATTTTGTTTCAACAATTACATTCATGGCATCCTAGAATTTCTCACAAATAAACCAATGCCTTATTTGGTATTCATCTCCTTCATATAGAGGGAGGTTATTGTATGCTATATTGGTATATGTTAATGGTTTTGGTGGTGAACGTGGTGGTGCTGGTGGTTTCCACTATTTTAAATTATCAACAAGAATGCTATTGTGATTGTTATTATCTGCTTCAATTGGTGTCTATTGGCTACAAATTTCTTATTTGATTTCTCTGTTTGACAAGCTTGATATTTATATTCTACTAAAATATTCCTTTTTGTTCACTTCAGTTCCTTGTAACCTTTAGTCAACAACATTTTGTGTTCTTCAGTAATTAATTCTAGTAGGAAAGTTTCTCCCATGACATCCTCAATTTGAATAAGCAATTTGTCATCACCTTCATTGGGTACAACATTTATTCACTTTCCTTCTCTCTATGACATTTGGATCTAGATTCTATTGGTGACTTGACCTTTTTTGTCTATTTGAATCCACATTGAACAAGGTTGCATGGCAGCGTAGTCCCTGCCAACGAGGTTAGAAAGCAAATTGTGGAAAATGGGGTCAAATTGTAAATGACGTAAGTGTTCGGTGAAAAATGTATATCACAAAAATGTTGTGTGCAAAAGGTATATCACGGAACATGGGGCAAAAGTAAATGACGATTGGAATGTAGAACACCATTTATTTTTTGAAAGTATATAACAAACTACAAATTTGTTGACAGTGGAAGAATAAATTTGGAAATTTAAATGCATTTTCCATATGGACTGGTGAAAGATAAAAATATATGAAGACATAAAGTTAAAAGGATATAAGAAATATAAAAATTTAAATGCATTTGTGAACATGGGGCATAAGTGTTATAGGATAAATCGGTATATGCGGACATTAACAGATCTACCTAGATCCACCTAGATCTAAAACAAAACAGGACAAGACATGATGCTTCCCCTAAGTTACAATCATTGAATTTGTCATTGAAGAAGGAATAAGTGACATACCTTTACATATCACTTCCTTATGTCTTTGTTGTTCCTGCTTTTCTTTGGTAGCCTTATGATATCAGATCTACAACGACACAAATCGACCAAGGTGAAAGAAACAATAATACATTCAATGAAGACCTAAACATGTGATCAATGAGTCATTTAATAAAATAAGAGTGATTTTATGGGAAAGGGACATGCCACTGTATTATATTAATGAAAGTAGAAGATACAAATAGATTGCCTTGATGTCACAAGATTCCTTTCGGTGGTCCTTCATTCCAACACACACTTGCTCCACACTTTCATGATGAAGATCCACTATGGCTTGATGGACAAATGGAGGCCTCAAGCACCAATTCAAATAGGATTCCCCACACAATTCTGAATCTATTCTTCCATCAATTCCCTATTCAACCTTTCTTAACCTATTCCTTGAGAAACCTTTCATTATATAGGAGAAGGAGAGATGGTTAAAGGGATGAGGATGATCCCACTAAATCTGAGAAGTCAGTAGGATGCCAACCATGTGAATGCCAACTCATTTTCTAGAAGATCCTCTTCTCTAACCTTCATAACCTCTTCTTCCTTTTAAGATTTGAAGAAGGTTCACACTCTGCTTATAGAGAAAACTGCAAACACCTCACAATCCAAGTATAGAGTAGTCGACGAGAATCAGGTTTTTCACACCCTACAATATATGCAGCCTGCGAACTCATCTTAAAAATATATTTTGTAGAAGAAGACAACAATCACTTTCCTCAGGCAAAAGGTTCTTATGAGAGCCTGAATACATAACTGTAGTGACATCACCAGAGTGACCAAAATAATGTGTAACAGAATGCCCCCCAAAGTATGAGGCTAGAACTCATGAAAATCGAAATACTTTGTAAAATGCGTGTGTGTGGCAGAAACAAGGATCACACCTAATCGGAAACCTGCAAACAATCAAGCATCTGCAATAATACTAGTTTTGAGGTAGGCATTCCTAGGCTCAGACCACAAATGAATGAAATAAAAAATGTAGGTCATGGCCACCAATCATACACCGTGGATCCATGTCGTCAAAATGCTGCATAGCCACTAGGAATACACTATGGATCTATGTGTTAGAAGGTTCAGATTAGGACATATCCACATGACATACAAAGTGGATCTATGTGTCAATACAAATCATAAATACTCCATCGTAACCTAGAACAAAAAGATGAGACCTAGGGTCTTCAATCCCTTCGTTTGAAAGTATGAATCTAACCATGTGATGAAAGGTGTCGAAGTTGAAAATGGTAGAAATCACTTGATTACCGGTCATCGATGAAAACCGTTAACAAGTGCGAGGGAAATCACCATTGATGTCAATGACTCTCAAGGTACCTAAGTACAATTCGAACAAATGTGAATAAATGAGTTGAATTTGAACACTCAGTGGAGTCTCTCGATCAGGGACCAATGACGTGAATCCACTGTCGAAAGTGAAGAGACTTGTCATTAAGGCATGCAAGTTCTAAGGTACTAAATGATTTCTATGTCGTATTCCCAGAGAATGAGTTGGAGTTAACGAAAAAAGACTCATCCCAGGAGGGCCTTGATGTATCCCCCATCAATGACACAGAATAAGTAACAGATTTTAGGGTAAGTCAAAGTATGAATATGATTTGAAACTGACATAGGGAAGGCTGACATGGTAAGAATTGACAACTATAGATGGCCGACTCAATGGAGGGCTTGTTTGGACTTCTCTTGAACATATGAACAACACGACAATGGTCTTGGCAGCATTGACTCAAAGATGACCCAAGATATGATCTTGTAGCAAGTCAGATGAGAGACAAATGGATTTCCCAACCTGGATTCAAATGATGAACATGGGGTGTCATGTTCAAGAGCAACTCTTACTACCACTAATACAGATACGAAGGCACATCCCTTTCCCAAAATTCCCCCCACCATATGTGGCGAGTACCTCTTTATTTTTACACAATCTTGAGGAGGATAACATATGCCTATTGATGTAAGCTCATCCTTTGGAGTATGTTTAGTGAACCCTAGGAAGGACTGGTTCGGTCCCATAAAGGTCTTTTGATGTTTGTTTAACCTGTCCACAGATAGAAAACTTGGGGTTTTTTCATGTTTTGAGAGTCTGAAAAACACTTAAAGAGAACTCTCCTAGTTCCTTTTTCATAAATTAGTTCGACGAGACTGAAAAAGTGATAAACTATCACTCATCAAATGTTTTCTTAAAATACTTTTATGAGCGTGAAAAGAACAAGATCGCTTGACAATCTTTTTGTTTTTATGGAGCGTGAAAAGAGATTTAAGGATACTCCCTTATTTTTGTTGTTTTCGTGTTACCATGACGAGTACAAAAAGACGACAAAAGTATACTCGGTTGCATTCTCATGTATTTTCGAGCATGAGAACGAACGAAGACTGAGCTCGAGGTTTTTTGTACAAAACCCTAAAAAGGTATTCGTACATGTGACGAATAAAAGGAAAAAATGATCGTACACCGTCGTTCGGGCTTTTAGGACATCTATCTGCAAAAAAAACATACTCACAAAGCCATTAGGGTAATAGGTTTTTATGAAAAATAATAAAAATAATATAAAAAATCAATGAAAAATAGTAAAAGAGTGAATAAATATGGATGAAAAGCCCTTTTTACCATTTCATTGTTACTTTGTCAAAAAATTTTTCCAACACACCTCTTTTTTTTCCCAAATTTCTTCGGTCGATTGCGAGAGGTACAAGCGGTTATTTAGCAAACGGTTTCAACCAACGAGGTAATCTCCTGATTCTTCATTTTTTTCATGGATTATGTTTGATTTTGATGGGCAAATTTTAGTGTTTGAGTCCATTTTGGGGCCGATATGTGCGCTCATGCATTCTCACAGGTGGGCCATTTGGGACCTTCGAGAACCTAAGCTTTTCGCAGGTGGGCTTTAGTGCACCTGCGAGAATCTCACACTGTGTAAAAGCTTCTTCTGCGAGGGCTGAAAAATGGATTTTCGTGTATGTTTTTGTTCAATAAAAAATTATTCAAGAGGTTAAATTGAGTTGTTAACTTCCTTCTCATGGATCCATTGCAGGTATTGATCATCACGATGTTGGAATGGAGAGAAAGAGAACATGAGGAGGATGATGCCATTGCCAGAAATGATCCGGGTACAGTTGCTACCCTCCGGGAATGTGGGATCTTAAAATTTTTCAGGATCCATGGCATGAGAGCCCAACTCAGGTTGTTAGAGTACTTGGTCCACATGTGGGATGTGGATCAATAGGTATTTCATGTAGGGGTCCACATGCTTACATTGGATATAGAGGATATCTATTTTCTGGTGGGGTTGTCATGACGTGGATACCATGCGACTTTGACCAGAGGTAGAGGCGGTGGACTTCCTATGAGCGAGTATGTTCACCAATATTGTGTTCCCGAGGAGGAGAGAAGCAAGGGTAAAGTCGCCATCTGGGGTGTCCAATATCTGACCTTACAGACTATCTTGTTTACCATTGCATGCATGGTCAGAAGGGCGGCTCCACACATGGCTCTCCAGAGCTATTTCCAGTATGCAATAGAGTGGATAGAGCCTTGGGTTTTCAACTATTCGGATGCATTTCTTCGTAGCATGAAGAGGAAATTGACAAAGTGAAGAAGGGGTAACCTGAAATAGTTCAGGTATGGGTCGATTTTGGTGTCTTTCTTCCTTGAGAGGGTCCCACTACTGTGTCTATAGGTAGATTGGGGTTTACCGGCTCCACAGGATTCGAGGATGATGAGGTGGTGTAACCTCATGGCTCGACATGTAGCAGGCCCTATAATCAAATATAACGATTCATTTTTTGACTGGTTGAGTCCCCAGATGCTGATGATCAATGACTATGCATATGTCGTCTTGGATTTCCAAGGAGATCCGAATTTGGTTCTTCCTGAGGATGCTCAGTGGGGTGACTTAGTTAAGAAGTACACATTTTTTTTTAAATGTTTTTTGTAAATTTTATTATATAAAATGTTTTTATGTTTTCAATCCAAGGACTAATCAAAAATTTCTTTTGACGACACAGATGTGGGGATGTATCGATCTCCAGGAATATCTCCCATTCAGAGATGAGGGGAAGTGGCTCAAGTGGCAAGATGGGATGCTGAGGACTACAAGGCAATTGAACAAAACTTAGAGGGACTGACTGTAGATGTCCCAGACATCTCTATTGGGGAGATCCTGAGGTGCTATCAGTGCCATACTATGGGTGTGTCTGAGTCTCTTAGTCGATTGCTCCATATGGTATCCTGAGTATTTGTATGTTACCATGAGCGTCATTCGTGATGCTAATTTGTAGGATCCACAAGCTTCATATATTTTNATTGGGGAGATCCTGAGGTGCTATCAGTGCATACTATGGGTGTGTCTGAGTCTCTTAGTCGATTGCTCCATATGGTATCCTGAGTATTTGTATGTTACCATGAGCGTCATTCGTGATGCTAATTTGTAGGATCCACAAGCTTCATATATTTTGATATTTTGGTCTTTGGACAAAAACATTTTGTAAAACTTTTGATCGTTATATATATATATATATATGCGGCTTCTATTAGCTTATTTTGTTTAGTATAATACATGTGATGTATAATTGGTTTTATAAATGTCTCAGATGTCTTTCTAACACATAATTAGCTAAAGCATCAGTGAATGTATTTAAACATCTAGGAATGTGTTGATATTCGATATAATCAGAATAACGTTCCAAGAGGCGAATTCGTAGATATACCCGCAATAAAGTAGGACTTCAGATAACATAGACATTACTTAACTGTAGCACTACTAGCTACGAATCAAGTCGTATAACCAGGTGGCAGATACCAAGTGAAATAGCATTAGTCAACAATTCGATGACGACGCTATATTCTGTGATATTATTGGTCGCACGACCGAGGGAAACACCTCGTAAACTGATAAGTTCATTGGTAGGTGCATAAATTGCCCATGCAACAGAAAAAAGGTTCTGAGTACTACGACTAGTGCCATTGGCGAAGCCAATGTGGGGTAGCGAAGATTTCGACATCTTAAAACCAAGCACAACACAAGGTAAGCGGTCGAGGGTAGAAACCAAATAACGAAAAAGCACACTAAAGTAACACACAAAAGTATGATACAATAAAATACAAACACTCATGCAGAGACGACCTAAGCATAGTACTTCTTTAAGTAAATCCCATTTCTAGGTTCACTCAAAGGGACACCATCATAGTCCACTAACTCGTAGGCTCCTTTCTCCAACACGCATGTGATGATATAAGTACCTTGCCACATAGCCTCAAATTTTCCATCTCGTAGAAAATTTCGATCTTGTTCATAAAGGAGAACTAGATAACCTTCAGAGAAAATGCGTGGTTTGACATGTTTGTCATATTGGGCTTTGACGCATTTCTTCTGGGTTTCTATAACTAGGGTGGCATCACGACGGGTTTCGTCCAGTTACATAAGATACAACATACATTCTTCTTCAACTTAAGTGTTTGGGAGAAGTTCAACGACTAGCTTTAAATATGGTATCTCACATTCAATCGAAAAGATGTCTTCTATACCATAAACTAAATGGAAAGGTGTAAACCTAGTAGTAGACTTGACAGATGTCCAGTAAGCCCACAATGCTGAGAACAACATCGTGTGCCAACTATTTTTGTGAATCCCTATCATTCGTCGAAGCATGGTAATGAGGACTTTGTTTATTGCTTCAACCTGGCCATTGGCCTGTGGGTAATAGGGTGTTGAGTTTTCATGGTGAAGACCCAACTTTTCGGTGACTTCGGACATCATAAAGTTTCTAAAGTGGCTACCATGATCAGTAACGATATCTTGGGGAACACCAAACCAAGAAATGATATGATTGAATATGAATAGTGCTACAGTCTTTCCTGTATTGTCGAATGTAGGCATCACCTCGACCCATTTCGTAAAATAATCTATGGCTACAATCATGTATCCATGCCCCCTGATCGAGTCAGGGTGACATGTCATGAAATCGATACCCCATTTTGCAAAAGGTCCAATGGAGACTACAGGATGTAGAGGAATAGGGTGTGATCGTATTTTGTTGTTGTATGTTTGGTAGGCGTGGAATTTTTGGACAACAATAATACAATATTTGAATAAAGAAGGCCAAAAATACCCAACTCGTAAGATCTTTTGGGCAATAGTATACCCATACATGTGACCACCACATGATCCAGAATGATAGTCATTCAAGGCATTCTCGACTTTGTCAAATGTGAGGCATCATCGAAAAATGAAGTCAATCCCATGACGATAAAGAGTATCACCGAGGATAATATATTGACGGGCTTGGTAACGTATTCGACGACGGTCAATGCTAGACAAATCAGGCCGGAAAGTTTGAGTTTGGAGATATATAATGATATCCCCATACCAAAGGTCATTAGAACTGATCATAAAATGGTGTTCATTGGGTAATGAATCCTCTGCTACATTTTCTGTCTCAGAACAGGGAAGGTCACATATCAATTCAACAAACACCAAGGATTTATTGGACTTAGCGCATTCAAATTCTAAGTCAAACTCCTAGAGTATTACGATCCATTTGGAGTATTTTCCCACTAGAAATTGGCATGTAAGAATGTGCTGCATAGGGTTGCAGTTGGAAATCACAATAGTCTTGCGTAAAAGGATATAGTGCCAGAAACGTTGGACAGCTTGGACGGCTACCAAGACTAGTTTTTCAACATGTAAATACTTGGTTTCGGTAGTCATGAGACTTTGACTCAAATAATAGATGACACGTTCATCATGAGAATCATCCTCCAGGACTAGAACCATAGAAATGGTAGAGTCCGAGGCTGCGAGATACAAGAAATAATCTCGATTGTAATTGGGTGGGAAAAGTAGTGGGGTACGGGTTAAAGTCAGTTTTAAAGTGTCAAAAGATTTGTTGGCAGTGGTATCCCATACAAAATCAGAAGCTTTCTTGAGCATTCGAGTAAATCCAAGGGTTAACTCAACATAGTTTGGGATGAAATGACGTAGAAAGTTTGCCTTCCCTTGCAAACTTTATAGCTGGCGAAGTGAGGAAGGAGGAGGGATATTGAGAATTGCCTTGACCTTCAAAGGATCTACCCTGATCCCTTGACATGAAAAAATAAAGCCTAGAAGTCGGCCAGATTCTACACAAAAAACACATTTGTGTGGGTTTAAGCGTATATGGTAAAACTGACATCGAAGGAAAATGGATCGAAGGTGTGTTGGATGATTTACATGGTGCATGGAATGAGCCTGTAGGTCATCGAGATATGGTTGGATAATGTGATTTATATCATGAAAGGAATAAGACATAGCACGTTGAAAAGTCGCGATGACATTCTTTAAACCGAAGGGTAGTTTTCGATAGGCAAAAGTGCCCCAAGGACAAATAAAAGAAGTCTTGTGTTGGTCGGCAGGTACGATATTGATTTGATTATATCTGAAGAAACCATCCATCAAAGAGAAGATTTCACTCCTGGCACAATCGTCGATGATCTAGTCAATGAAGGGGGTGGGGAAGTTGTCTTTAGGACAAACTTTGTTAATATCCCTATAACCAACACACACACAGATCGTACCTTGTTCTTGTTAATCGGAACAAGATTGGAAACCCAGTTAGTTAGAGCCATAGGGTAAATAAAGCCAGCTTTAAGAAGTTTCTCAACTTCAAGCTTGATAGCAACTGCTTTACACGGGTGGACTGGACGAAGTTGTTTCCAGATGGGTTTAGCGCCCGGGTATGTTTTAATCTTGTGTACAACAATGTCGGGGCCAATGCCCAACATTTCTTCATAGATCCATGCAAAGACGTCACGAAATTATTGAAAAAGAGACTTGTAGTTGAAAAATTCATCGTTGGAACACGAAGCTCTGATATGAAAATTTTTTACAACTCCAGGTTTAATGGATATGTCGAGGGGGTTGGTGGGTGAGATATTACTTAAGTTGCCTTCATAGAACATATCGTGTGTAGACTCGGGAATGGTAGAAATGACGACAACGGTCGACGGAGTTGAGATCCGTTGGTAACTCTCAATGGTGTGTTGTTCAAGGAGGAGAATGGAACGATGATGTCCATCGTCCCAAGGGGTATATTCCATGGACATCACAGACATAATCATCTCGTCTGTAGGAAAAATGATACGGAATGGATCCAGAGATAAATCACCAAGAGAGGGGATAGAAGGGGTTGCCGATTGAATGGCTTGAAAAGCATATTCGACCAGACTCAAAGGCATTTGGTCGCCATAGTGAAGATGATCACCAAGGTTGGGTACTATCCATGGGTCATAAGACGCAGGGGTTGTTGGATCATGTTGTCATTGATGCCAATGGTTTGTCATTGATGCCAATGGTTTGATTACTTGGGAGATTGTTGGATCATATGTCATTGATGTAAATGGTTTGGTTTGATTGATGTCATTGGTTGATGTCAAGTAATTGATTGATATGATTCCCTTGATGAGAATGGTTG